>JAWWLV010000021.1:19465005-19503635 GCA_035041135.1 Platyrinchus mystaceus | reverse complement strand
CCTGGGCACAGAATCTTTCCTTTAGGATCAGCATGAGCAAAATTCCCACCACAACAGCAGAACAGAAGAGGAACACCTTTTGCATCTTTATATATCAGCAAAGCCCTTCCTTGTTGCTGAGAAATAGTCAACAGTGATTTTAAGCAGGGCCTACAAAAATATCAGCCTGCTGCTACACATGCAGACTTAGCAGCAATAGTAATCAAAAAACTAATTTTCCCAGAATTCTGTTGACTGTTTGGACACTGATGACACCAGGCTTTTAGCATCTGTAAGGGATAAACAGTAGAAGCAGAAAACCACTGATAAACAAAGTAGGTTTCATGTTAGTAAAAAATGTTGATGTAACAAGCTTCCAAAAAATTCTGCTCTGAAGCGATAATTATCTGAAGGGATAATTATCAGGTTTCTGAGTGACCAATGGCCTTCAGAGTGCAGTGCTGGCAACTGGAAAACTTATTTCCAGCCACCTAAAAATAAAAAAGCATTTGAACAGTGGAATTTGGTCGTGTCCCTCACAATCCTCTTCCACAGGGCAGGGAGCAGCTTTTAGGCGTTCTGGAGGACAGCAGAAAGGATGGGAACTGCTCAGGCCACCCCCAAATGATCAGCATATTTGTAAGGGAACAGATTCTTTGCCCAATATAGCCAAGCCCTGGCTCTATCCATCAAGGCTTTCATTCCACTCCCGACACCGTGGTATCCGAGTGCCCAGAACAACGTCAGCTCCCAGAGGTATCCCTAAGGCCTACTGTATTCCCTGCCCTTTTTCCCTAATGGCAGGAGTCTAGCAGTTGCAGGCACTGATAACCAAGTGGTGATGTAGTCAGCAGGCTCATTCAAACTTTTAATTCCTTTTGGCTCTGAGAGCTAATGGATTTTTTGCCTTGGGGATACAGAGCTGAATAATGCACAGGCTTCACACAGCACTGGGCTGGGCTAAGATATATTCCAGTCAGGAGAAAAGATTCTTCCTAGCCACAGTGTAGAGAAGCAAATTTCAAAGAAATCAGTTTTTTTACCACAGGTCTTGCCCCTTCTGCTTTCCAAGAAAGTAGGGAGGAGAGTCCACCTGCCCTGGGGTGCAGCTGCAGCAACACCACCAGGCCAAGGTTTAGAGCCTCAAACGCTGCTGGGTGTTCACCCTCCAAGTGCTCAGGATTTCTGAGTTACAGCCTCACAGCTCCCTGCAGGAATTTGGTAGGGGGAAGGTGTGTTTGCAACCCCAAACCACCTCCAAAATCCAAGACTTTGGAGGGGGAGCAGCACTCACCACAGCCTGCACATTCTCATGGGTGCTGAGGACACCCTTGGGCCGCCCCGTTGTCCCGCTGGTGTAGATGATCATGGCTCCTCTGTCTTTCCACGAGGAGCAGCTTGTCAAGGGACCCTCTTCCACAGCTGCATGGCCTGTGAATCCATCGCTACGGGACTTGGGAAGTGGCAGCATTGGGATTCCAAGTTTCTTGGCACTAGGGGCTATTTTCCCCATGTATTCCTCGGCTGCGATAATCAGAGCACTCTGGGAATCCTGGATCACGTACTCCAGCTCTGGCACGGGGTGTTTCCTGTACAGGGGCACCGCTATGCCCCCACTCATCCACGAGGCCCACTGGGCCACCACGTATGAGGCATCATTGGGACACAAAAATGAGATCCTCTCTTCCTTCAAGTCCCTGCTGGAGCACTCCAGAACTCTACAGATCTCCCGGGATAAGTGCAGGCTCTGGCTGAGCAGGTCCCTGTACGTGTGCTCCCCGTTTTGGTCAACAATGGCGATTTTGTCACCGAAAGCCAAAGCCCTGGCGAAGACAGGGGTGATGTCACTGCTGCAGGTGGCCCAGGCTGTTTGCAGACCCCTGTGGGGACAGCCAGCCCTCTTCCACCCCCATCTGGAGCAGGACAGGTCCCAGACAAGGCTCCGGAGGGGCCGGCTCAGCCGAGGGAAGAGCAGGGAGAGCAGCATCCCGCCAGCACCACTTGTTTTGGAGTGATTCTGCAGAAAGCAATTACAGGAGCAGATAAGTACGTGCAGAGATTACCCAGGGGGTTATTCCCACCAAGGAGAAGTGGCAGCCTTCATTTGAATAACATCCACTGTATTATTGATGTCCCCGCTTCAGGCTGTCATATCCCCAGCACACTGGGCAGTGCCTGGATGGAACAGGAGGCTGAGACCCTTCCCTGTGCAGCCTCCACATCCCTAAAAAGCTAACTTAAGCTATGACCTAATTTTCATAGAATCAAGGAATGGTTTGGGAGAGATCTTAAAGCTCATCCAGTCCTACTCCCTGCCATGGGCAGGGACACCTTCTAGTGGACCAGGGTGCTTCAAGCCCCATCCAACCTGGCCTTGGAAACTTCCAGGGATGGGGCAGCCACAGCCCTGTGCCAGGGCCTCACCACACTCACAGGGCAGAATTTTTTCCTAATATTTTTCTGAGGTATCCCCTCAGTCCCTTCCAACCCAAACCATTCCATGGTTCCATGAAGAATCCTAACCCCCTCTTCACACCCTGGAGCTCTGGCTGGGAGCTCAGCAGGAAGCAGCACCCTGTTCATAGAGCCCTCAGCAATGGGGAGCAGAGAGGAGAGAACAGGGCTGTGGCAGCAGAGAGAGGGATTTACTGCACAGAATCCAATTACCACCAAAATATCCCCAGAGAGATTCCATGACAAGAGGAAACAGCCAAAGGATGACAAGTCCTCACTCTCTGAGAGTGTCCGTGACACTTCCTTGGCACCAGCAATCACAACTTGATTTCCTACAATTTTTTTGATAAATGCCTATTAGTGGAGCAGCTCAGCTCAAACAGGCTCCCAGCTCAGCTCCCCACTGTGGGGAGGAGCTGAAACAAAAGGGATCCAGGCTGGCAGCTCCCCAGGGAATTGCTGAGCAGGGCTCTACCCAGCTCAAGTGTTTGTTTTTCCATGACCCCGTGGTCTCTCCCCTCCACCTTCGGAGCGTTTCTCCACCTAGACACCGGCTCTGTTCATATTTTCTTTTGCATATCGACCTCAAATTCTGCTTCTGCAAAACAAACTTGTGATTTACTGCGGAAACATCTGGGGGGGCAGAGAGGCTTCAAACTCAGAGTGGGGTGACCGTGTGAACCCCTGACGTTTGCCACCAGGATGGAAAAAAACAAAGCAGGTCACGACCAAACTTGTGTGACATCTTTCCATTGCTCTGCAGAGACTAAAAGATAAAGAGCCAACACATTTCATAACTTGAACCGAACCTGGGACATTAACTGGAAGCAGTGGTTTCCCAGGATCCTGCTCTCAGCATTCTCCCTGTTCCCTGTATGACTCCAGAGCAGGTGTTTGCTGCTCCTTCACAACAGCTCCTTCCAAAAAAATCCCATTATCCCATTCCCATGAGTCTAGACTGAATGGTACCATAAACAGCAGCACCTTCAGCCAGGCCTGGGCCTTATGGACTTCAGAGAACTGGGCTTGTCTGTGTGTGTAGACTTACAGACACTCAGGGGGAAGTAAATCCAGGGGCAGTTTTCTTTCCCCTCCCATTCCTCAGGGATAACTGGGACTACAAACTCTGGCAGAGCACACCTGGAAACAAAGTTTGTTACCAGGGCCCATGGGGAGATTGTGGCAGTGCAGAGATGGGGCTCTGCTGCTTTGGAAGAGAAGGTTCAAACCCCCCTGGAAGGGAATGTCCAGGAAGGGAGGGTCTGTCCCTCCCAAGAAAGGGAAGGGTCCAACCCCTCCCCCTTGGAAGGGAAGGGTCCAAACCCATCCTCCTACGACTGAGGAATTTAAAGCAGCCAGGGGCTCCCACCAGTGCAAACTGGAAGCTGATCCAGTGCAGACCCATCCCTGTCCACTCTGTGCCAATCCCCTCTGCACCTTCTGAACATAAAGGGCATAAATTGCATTCCTTGAAGTAAAATGATCTGTGGAATTACTCTGAGCTATTCCAAACTGAGTTATAATAGGAAATAATTATCATTCCAGCTCTGATCGTGGCTTGGTGATGTAACTATCACTGCAAGTCCAACCTGCAGGATTCCATCTTTCCCCCATTTATAGACATAAATACAAAGCAACTCCTTGGCTTTTTCTACAACAGAGGAGATTAAAAAATACTTTATTCTTGGAAAATAATAAAATAACTTGAAGAAAGAGACCTGAGAAAAGTATAAAAAATGACTGAGATGCTGATTATTTTCCCCTTCTCACAACATAAAAAATAGATAAATATTTAATCCTAGAAAGGTTTGTGTTGGAAGGAACCTTACAGCCCACCCAGTCCCACCCCGCCATGGGCAGGGACACCTTCCACTATTCCAGGTTGCTCAAGCCCCGCCCAACCTGGCCTTGAACACTCGCAGGAATGGGGCATCCAGGGAATAACCTGTGCCAGGGCCTCACCGCCCTCACAGGGAAGGAGGGCCCTTATTCTTTTCCTATCCCAAACCGGATTTCCCCCCTCTCCAGCTCTCTGCCCTCACCCTATTCACAGCACGCCCCAGAGCAGAAGCAGCAGGAAAACTCCTCGCCCCGCAATTCCCGCCACAGGCCCCGCAGCCCGCGGGTCCCGCAGGGACGGAGAGCCGGACCGAGGGCCCCGGGCCGAGGGCAGCGGGCCCCGGCTGTGGGGCGGCTGTGGGGCCACCCCGGGCCCCCCCGGGACCGCCCCGGCCCCGCCGCCTCCCGCGGGCCTCACCTGCCGCCGGGGGGCCGCTCCGGTTTCGGACGGCTCCGGGGGAACGCGGCGCCGCGGTCCGAACGTTCCGCGCACGAACGTTCCGCTACGCGCCAGCCCGCACCTGATTTACGGGGATTTGGCCCCAAACCGCCCACGGGGGGCGGGGCTGGGGGCGCCGAGGAGCCGACGGTCACTGCGGCAACCTGGAGCGTCCTCATGATGTCCTCTGATGTCATGGCGGGTGTTCATGGAATCGTGGAGCTGCAGCTCTGCCTGGTGGTGCTGGGGCCATGTGCCCAGTCTGCAGGACTTTGGGATTTTGGCACGGATGAAGGATCGCCTGGACTCATGGGACCTCCACGGTGTGGAGAGACGTCCCTGGGGTGCAAAGACATCTTAGAGACACACAGACGCTGGTGGGACACACAGACATCCTGGGGACACAGAGATATCCTGGGGACACACAGACATTCTAGGTACACAGACCCATGGAGATACACGGACATCCCAGGGATGCTCAGAGGTTGCCGGGTGGCGCACGGTGTGTCCCTACCAGCCCTGCTCCCCGGTGGAGCTGTGTTTTTCCGGCTGTGTGCGGTGTTCTGTGAAGCGGCACGGCCGGGGTGACCCCCACCCACCTCCCCAGGTGTGTTTCCACCGGGGCCGCGGCCACAGCCCACGAGGCACAGTGGGGTGGGAGCGGAAACAGGGCCAGGAGCCCGGCCCAGGGCAGAGCCCAGCCTAGGGCAAAGCCCAGCTTTGGGCAAAGCCTGGCCTAGGGCAGAGGGTGCAGCCAATGGGCCTGTTCTGGCTGTGCTCCCAGAGCCCCATCTCAAGGAGCACCACTGCACAGCACCCCATCTCACAGTGCCCCATAGCACAGATCTCCATTGCACAGCTCCCTCCTCATTGCACATCTCCCCTCTTGCCCAGCTCCCTATTGCACATCTCTCCGTCTCCCAGCTCCCTCCCCATGGCACAGCCCTTACCCGTTGTGTAGCACCATCTCCATTGCACAGCACCCCATTGCCCGGTGTCACACAGCTCCCCACGGGATGTGTTCCACAGTTCCCTCCCGTTTCATGTCTCTCCATTACACAGCTTCCTCCCCATGGCATGCTCCTTCTCCATTGCATGACTACCCACTGCAGAGCTCCCTCCCCATTGCATGGCTGTGGCACAGCTCCCTCCCTGTTGTACAGTGCCCCATCACACAGATCCCCCCCATTTCTTCCCCATTTCACGCCTCCCAAGTGCACGGCTCCCTCCCTGTGGCACAACTCTTACACACCTCGCCATCACTCAGCTCCCTCCCCATTTCAAAGCTCCCCTTTGCACAGCTCCCTCCCCATTGCACACTCCCTCCCTGTTCATGCTTCCCCATCACACTGCTCCCTCCCCCTTTCCTCCCCACTGCACAGCTCCTTGTGTCATGTCTCCCCATTGCACAGCTCCCTCTCCATTTCAAGTGTCCCCATTTCATAGCCTCACAGTGCACAGCCCTCTCCCCACTGCACGACTCAGCACTGCACAGCTCCCTCCCTGTTGCATGGCCACCTCCCTATCGCACATTTCCCCATCACAGAGCTCCCTCCCCATTTCCTCCCCATCACAGGGCTCCCTCTCCATTGCACAGCTCTTACAGGACTTCCCATTGAACATTCCCTTCCCATTTCACACCTCTCCATCACATGGCTCCCTTCCAATTTCACAACTCCCCATTGCACGACTCCCTATTGCACACTCCCTTCCTGTTGCACACCATTTCCCCATTTCAAGCCTCCCCATCATACAGTTCCCTCCCCACTGCACACTCTCTTCCCATTTTAAACTCTCTTCCCATTTTAAACTCCCTTCCCGTTTTACAACCCCTCCCTTTTTCCTGGTCCCCCCTCATACATGTGCTCCGTGCAGAGCTGCTGCAGGAGGATCTGAACATCCCCAGGAGCTCTGGGCTTGCCCCCAGTGCCAGCAGGTGACACCTCCCTGCAGAGGGTTCAGGGTAGCTGTGCCCACCTGCTGCCCTGCAGGTGTGCCCACTGCCCACCTTGGCCCTGCCACTGCCCATCCTGGCCCTGTCACCACCATCCTGGCCCTGCCAGTGCCACTGTCACTCTCCACTTCACACTTGCCATCTGTCACCGGCCTCCCCAGGACCCTGCAGGCTGCAGGGATTAACACCCCCCTCCCCGGGGGATGTGTGCCCACAGGGGGGTCTCTCATGCCAGCAGGGTGTCACCATCCCCGTGGTGGTCCAGGGGCTGGCAGGGACGGGGTGCACGGGGTGGGGACAGGTCTGGGACATCCATGGATTCCTGTGCCAGGCAGAATGCTCCTCTGTGCCTCTTCAGCGTGTTCAGAGACCCCCCGCCCTGGGTGGGGGGGTTCAGGGCCGTCCCCGCCGACCGTGGCAGGCGGCAGGGCCAGCTGGCCGTGCGCACCAGATGTCCACCCCGACCCACCCTCTGCCGCTCCGGCCCCCGGCACCTGGTGCCCACCGGCCATCTGGAGGCGGCCACATCCCCGGAGACGATGCTCAGCCGCGGCCACGAGCAGCAGCCGGCCTCTGCCGTCCATTCCGGAGCCGCACACTGCTCCCCGGGGCCGGGAGGACAGAGCTGGTCCCCGGGGAGGGGTCAGTCTAGATGTGCCATCACAGCTGGGAATGGAACACCCAATGCCGTGGAGCAGCTGGACACCAAAAAACCAAGGCTGGGGTGCACCACAGCCCTGCCCACCCACAGCCCTCCTGCCCCAGCTCATGGGGCTGTTGTGATTGTCCCCAGAGCCCTGGGATGTCCCCTAAATGCCACTGCAGTTTGTTCCCTCCCTCCCTCCCAGACGGGTGTGAGTCCCGCAGCCCACACCGGAGGGAGGATTTTCCGCCTTCTCCCCCACACCACCCCCCGCCTTACTCAGCTTGATGATTAATTATGGATCCAGCAGAAAGCTTTTATTGCATTCGAGTTTACTTGTGGCACATCCGTATTTATTAAAAAAAAAAATAGGAAAGTAATTACTGGGTGGTGTAAACACCGCAAACACCACTGGGTTCCAGGGAGCTCAGTGCTCAGGAAGTGCACCACAGCTGCCAGAGGCTCCATCCCAGTGGGATGGGATGGGATGGGATGGGATGGGATGGGATGGGATGGGATGGGATGGGATGGGATGGGACGGGGGAACTGGAAGCTGACTCCACGGTGCTGCTTCAAGTGAGGATGGAGCACAGCAAGATGGGAGCCCATCCATCCCCACTGGGGCACCCCAAGACCATGGGATTGTGACCCTAGCCCCATCCTGCCACAACCCAAGGAGGGACAGAGCCAGAACACAGGCCAGGATCCCTGACTGCTGCCCAGGAGGGTGTTGTAAATGAGGACGAGTGAAACGTTTGATCTCCATCCATCTGCTGGAGCCTAATCCCCCACCCCTCGTGCCTCATCACTTCCCAGCCTCCATAATCTGCTCCCCGCCAGCCAGCGGAAGGTCAGTGCCAGGTGTCCCCCACCACACACCCTGTGGCACCAGCACAACCAGGAGGCTGCCAGGGCTTGCAGGGCCATAAGGTGGAAGAAACCAGATTAAGTTTTCCCATTTTGGATTTTAATCCCTGTGCTGCTGTTGCTGTGGTGGGATGGCACAAGGCAGGGGCAAGGTCTCCCTCTTTCCCTTGTTCTCCTCCTTATTTCAGAGGTCCCTCCATGCCTGCATCCCACCTGGCATGAGCATCCACTGTCAGAGCCACTGCCCACACTGCAGTGGCAGGGCACAGGTTTGTGGGGGACACGATTGCCATCAGGACTCCCTGGGGATGGGAGCAGCTCGGAGCTGCTTGGTGTGAAGTGGAGCCATAAGTGGCTCCTGCATCACGTGCTGAGGATAAGTGCAAAATGGCCCTATTATGATAATTGCATGGAATTATGATTGATGGAGATTAGCTGCTTATTTGAGGAAATGGCAGGCGCACGTGTGTCACGGGCAGGCTGGGGCACGGCCACCAGGGCACGGGGACACAGGCAGAGTGGCACACCAGGATATTCCGGGGATCTTCATATGGCACAGTCACCACCATCCTTGGAGCTGCCATGTCCCCAGCTGGTGGCTCTCGGGCTGGGATGTGCCATCACACAGGAACACTGGGGGCTGCATGCCAGGGGGACCCACTCACACCCCGTACTGCCCCACAGAAGGCTCCTGGTGTCTCCTGCCAACTCCATTAAAGACATCCCTGATTAGGGGGTAAACCTGTTAAACAGGGATGGCAGTGGCTCTCCATGTGCTCCTGGTGCTCTGTGCCCCCACGCTGTGCTATGAGGCTTTGCTGTGGGACTGGGGAGGCGGCAGGGGGCAGCCCCAGCACCCCCATGACTCCCAATGAACATGGCCCTCAGTAAATGACTTATTTTGGGAGAACCTGAGCAGGAGCTGGGCTGGCTCTGTTTCCTGCCTCCTGCCCAGCTGTTTCCACCAATGTCCTTGGCCTCAGGGATCCTCTTGGGTTGTTGGCACCAGGAGAACCCAGGCTACAGAAGGTGTCCAAGACACACTCCCACCTCTCCCTTCAAAAAGACACCAAACCCAGGAATTTGGGGAAGAAAATCCAGAAAAGCAGGGTTAGTTGTGATGCCGGTGGCTGGTCAGGATGGAGCCATGCACAACTGCACCGCTGGGGCCAGGATTTTGGCATGAGGTTGGGATGCTGCCCTGCACGAGGCTGAGACAGCCATGTCAAGCAACACGGCCAGAGGGCACCCCAAAACCCCCCACCCCTCACCAGAAGTCCCTCCTCCGCTCTCCCCTTCCCAATTTCCCGGGCATCCCTTCACAGCAGACGGATGCTGGGTAAGAGGTGTGTCTGTGGGAGCCGTTCTTGCCATGCAGCATCGCTGGTCTGCGTCGGCACTTGCCATCCCTGGGATGGGCTTTCCCGTCTGGGTTGGGGGCACAAGTGGGGACAGATGGGGCTGAGCCTCTCCATGTGACACCGGCACTTCGGCCAGGCTTCTGCGCCTCCGCAAGGGATGAGGACATTGCCCAGCTGGCCTTGGCCAAGGGAAGGGGCCCCTGGTGGGTCCCCACCACCGGGCACAGCGAAGTCAACTCCTTTCTCTGCGTTTTCCCCTTTTTCTCCCCCCATTTGGCTTTTGGCAGCGGAGCTGCCACGGCGGCTGGGGCGCACGGTGCCGGGAAAGGGCTGCCAAGCCTCGGCAGCCCCCCACGGCCCCCCAGCCCACTGTGCCAAGGCTGGTGGCTGGCAGAAGGGCTGCCTGCGCCTGGCAGGGCTCCGTCAGCTGCGGGAGGATCCCTGTGCCGCACTTGCTGCCAATTTCCCTGCGAGCTGGCACCACAGGCGGCTCCGGAGGCACCGGCAGAGAAGACTGGGGAGGACGGATTGTGAAAGGGAGAGAGGAAAAAAAAAATAATGGACACATGCCATCGCTGGAGCGGCAAGGCTGCCAAAACGCCAGCAGGCAGCAGGGGCCAAAACCCGCCGGCGGTGGAGAGGAGGGTCTGGCAGCACGGGCACATGGAGGACGGGCAGTGCGGAAGAGGCACGGCATGGCCGAGGCAGGATGGGCAGCAAACGGAGGAGCTGGAGACAAGAGAGGTATTTGCCTTCGTTTTCAAGGGTGTGCGTGTGCGTGCATGTGTCTGCAGCCGGGGCTGTGCATCCCGGCCGGCTCAGCGCATCCCGGCTGGCTCAGCTCCATGCAGGCTGCCCACGGCCTCCCTGGCTGTCCCACTGCTCTCCTGCCTGGCCTGTCCCATGGCAGCCCTTCACTCCTTGCACTCTTGGCACAGGCAGGCGAGGGCTCTGGGTGCTGGTCAGGCTTGGCCGATGGCTGCAGAGGGGATTTGCCGCATGCGGGGCCAGCAAGGGATGTTGTGGCTTTGTGTGTTTGGGCTTTGTTTGCCGGTGGCAGCGGGGCTGGGAGCCACAGGGGCTGCAGGCAGGGAGGTGTGAGCCAAAGTCCTGCCGTCAGCGGGGCTGGCACATGGGAAATATCCCCTGATCCCAAACTGGGACTGCTGCAGAGCCGAGCCTGGTGGCTGAGTGAGGAGAAAGGGAGGGTGGGCAGTGAGCCCCCCGCCCTCACCACCATACTGGGGAGGAAAAGGAGGGAAGGGGAGGATTTTGGTGCATTGGGAAGCTCTTGGTCCATAACCACGACCTGCACGATGCCAGGGGCATGGCTACAGGGTGCTGGGTGAAGGAGATGGGGGTGTGGGGGGGTGTGGGAGCCTTAGGGAGGGGGTTGAAGGTGCAGGGCAGAGCCCTGATGCTGCCACATGCTGGTCCAGGTTGCAGAGCATGCTGCCTGCCCCATGGTGCAGAAGCAATGTTGGAGCCAGCAGTGGATGCCAGGTACACTGTGGCGTCACCGCTCCACTGGCACCATGCGAAGGCTACAGGTCCCGAAGTGCCAAACCTGTCCAGTGCCAGGGAAAGGAGATAGCACTGAAGGGAAGCAGGATTGTTGGCAATCCCAAATCTTACACCACCCTGATTTCTGCCTGCTGCTCTGCACCCCTGAAGGATCCTGGCTGTGCCCAAGGATGTCCCCTTTGCACCAATCCCACCTGGACAAACCTCCCTCAAGGGTCCCTGACCCCAGCACCCATTGCCTGCAGGAGCCAGGGCAGGGACCCCAGCATCCAGCTTCGAGTGCATCAGCATGTCCTTAGGAGGGATGTGGAGGGAGGCAAGAGGAGATGTCCCATCTTATCCCATCCCATCCCAAGCTCCATCATCACTGGCTGGGCTGGCCAACACCTGGCAACCCCAAGTCCAAGCTGGAGGAACAGCTCTGTCCATTCATCGGATATTGGGAATAAACACAGCACCCTGCTGATCCCCCAAAATGTCCTGCTGAGAAGGATCAGGAAAGGTCCCTCCACCTGGATGGCACCACTGCAGCCCCTCCCCAGAGCTGTCATTCACAGGAGGACAAAGCCCCACACCTGCCCTGAACTGCCATCACAGGGCCAGGAGGGCAGAAACCCTCCCCATGTCACGGGATGATCCCCCCATCTCCCCCTCTCCCTCGTTTTCCTCCGTATTTCACAGTTCCTGCTTCCTGCACAAGGCAGGGGTCTCCAGGGACTCCAGCCAGATGTTCTCTGCAGCACACCACATTGCTTTCCTAATGAAATATTCATGGAGCCTCTCCGCCTCTTGCCATGAAAGCCTTCTGCAGCTCCCAGCCATGGAAACACTGCGCAAGCAGCATTCCTGCAAAGCTCCCGGCCCCCTGCTTCCCACTTGCCACCTCCACCTTCCTCTTCCTCCTCCAGCCGTGCTGGAGCAGGGTCTTTGTTCCCTCTCACCTTGCAGTTGGACATAGCCAGGGCACAGTCAGGCCCATGTGCTGGGGACACTGTGTCCCTTTATGGCTGCTGCCCACCCCGAGGAGGGTCCCTCCGTGGATGGGAGAAGGGGGAAAGTGGGTGCAGACCCCAGTGTGGGGCACAGAAGGGTGTAACCCACCCCTGTCCAAACCACCCCTGCTTCTGATGCTACTGACGGCTCCCAGCCAGCCCTCGGCATTAGTGATGCTGTGCACCATAATCCAATTAGGTTGTTTATGCAAACAATCAGGTTTTATGTTTCGGTAAAAAGCTTAAATAACCTTAATCAAAGCAAAAGACTTGAAATTGTCGCCGGCAGTGGCTGTGGGTTGGTGGGTGGTGGGCAGGACACCCTGTCTGGCTCGTGACACCCTGCCTGTGTCACACCCACCACTGGCAGCCCTGGGATCTCTAGGGGGCTCAGCACCAAGGGCCACATGGGAAATGCTCTGCTCCATCCCAGCGTTGCTGCCAGAGGGTCAGAGCCATCCCACTCATGCTGGGGGTTCCTAGTGCCCTTCATCATCATGTCCAGCAAGCCCCAATCTGGCCCTGAAGTCATGGCTTGCTGGGACCACTTGTCACCCCTGTCCCTAAATGTGGGAACACTGAGGCATAAGGCTGGAGGGGTGCAGGAGATCCCAGCCAGTGACCGATCCAGCATGCTGCCACCATCCCACCCCAAATCACCAGCCCCAGCTGCTCCAACAGCACCACAGCATCCCGGTACCAGGAGAAAATCCCTGTAGCTCCACCTCAGGTCAGTGTGAGGTGGCACAAAGGACTGTGCTCAGTCCCTGTGCCTGCCTGGGGATGGGCATGGTGAGTTGGGGAGCAGGTCTGGCTCTAGAGGGCCATGCCTGCTGGCACTGCCTCCTGCACACCCCGAGTTTCTAGAGGAGTAATAAGCTATGCATGTAGTGTAGAAATAAAACATGTTCTGCAGAACAAATGATGTTAATTTGCTGAGAGGCTCTGAAGCCGAGTATTAGCGAAATGCCTTGAGGGAGAGAGCGGCAGCTGTGCTGGAATTAATGGCAACGTGCCGAATTAGCACTGCTATGCATCATAGTCAGAGGGAAAAAATTACCAGAGAGACGGGGAAAACAACCCCCTCCATGTGCCAGTCCCGACCCCAGGGCACACTGCAGAGCGAAGCCGGTGAGGTGGGTCCTGGTGCCTGGGGGATGCCCTTGCCCCAGCCCTGCCCAGGCACACCATGGCTCACTCTGAGCCCCACACCCCCCCACACCCTCTGCCAAGGTGTGTGTCCTCAAGAGTGCTCAGCACCGCTCTGGGATGGTCAAAATCACTCCTGGGTGCTCAGCATTCCTCTGGGACACTCGGCATCGCTCTCCTGTACTCAGCATCCCTCCAAGACACCTGATGTTGCTCCAGGATGCTCAGTATCCCTCTGGGGTGCTCAACACTCTCCCAGGGGCTCAGCATTCCTCTGGGACAGTCAACATTGCTCCCAGGTGCTCAGCATCCCTCTGGGATGCTCAACATCACTCCCAGGCGCTCATCATCCCTCTGGACCAAATCAGGCCATTCCATCCCACTCCTCTCCCAGGAACCATCTCCTCTAGGATCTGCATCCCTGTTGCTCTCCCACTCCTTCCCCTTCTTTCCAGGGTGTTATTCGTCTCCTTGTCTGTTTATTTCTTCTCTTCTCTCCTGGTGGTTGAGCACCAAAAGTCTGTAGCTCCTCATTGATTACTAACAGTGCATCTGGTTTACGGCTCCACAGCCTCCTCCAGAGCATCCGTCTTCCTTCTCTGCCTCCTTTCTCCTGGCCGCCCACCACAGCATGGCCCGGCTGCCGGGAGCACGCTGCGGACTGTGCGTTACCTCCTAATGGATGGTTCCAGTAAATTCCAGACTTCTGATGAATATTTAATACCAACTTCCATCCCTGCTGCCTGCCGGAGGGGGATCCTTTTGGCAGGTACCACAGTGCTGCCAGCTCTCATGGGAAATGGGGTTTAGCCCTTGGGTGGCTGAACTCGAGCCCGTGCAGATGGCAGTGAACAGTTATGCCAGTGGAGACTGGGGCTGGTGACATCCTGAGCTGGTGTTCCCGTGAATCCCTCATCATCCCATGTGCCTGTCACAGCACATGGCTGCTCATCCCCAGCATAAAACAACTCCAAAAATAAAACATGTCCCTGTTTGTCTTGTCACCTTCAGTCTTTTCTCCTGCTTTTGCTCTTCAGATCCCAGTCCCATGGGAGCAGCTCCAGCCTGGCCCTGCGTGCCACTGTATCTATCACCCAATCCTGGGGCACAGACTCACACCTGGTGGTGCCATGGGCCACGTGATGTGACAGATGTGGATGTGCCACCGGTCTGGTCCTTGCTGGGATGTGCCAACAACTGCTGAGCACCAAACCTGCTGGTACATGGCAATGGGAACGGGAATCCCCCGTGACTCTCCTGCAGCCATCAGATTTCAGCATCCCCAGGAGTGAAGAAGGTTTATCCATCTGGAGGCTTATCCATGCGAACACCAGCACACGTGGAGCTTTACCAAACACACTCAGGCTCTGCTGGCTGCCTTGGGGGCCAAGATTTGGCCTGGGAAGGAGAAACCTGCTCCCAGCTGTGCCCCGGATCATGGGAGCGCAGAGGCTGATGGTGGCATCACCCTGCAGGACCTGCATGGACACACTGAGGGCTGTGCCAGGAATTGCTCTGCACACCTGGAGCACCATCAGTCCTAATCCTGACTCTGCTTCTCCGTGTTCAGGGAATGCTCCGGGGTGTCTTCCTCATCCCCACCACAAGCTGGGAGCCCTGGGTGCGTGTGGCCATCGCACCCCTCCATTCCCAAGGAACGGGGCTGGAAATCTTGTAACTGGGTTGATTTGGGAGCAGGATGGAGAAGCTGGGGGAGGTACTGTGTGGTGCTGGTGGTGCTTGGGGTGCTGGGGGTGCCTGGGCACAGGCAGGACAGCGGGAGCTGCCGGTCACTGCCAGGTTACATCTGCCGGGGCATGCAAGAGTGACTCCAGATGCATTAGAAGTACCGTGCTCCAATTTCAATTTCATCGTCTCACAATCATTTTCAGGCTCCTCTTAGTGCCACATTAACGAAGCCTGCTCGTTTGAATGCATAATTAGCCCAAGCATTCTACCTCGCTAATTTCGAAGCAAGGGGGGGGAGGAAAGGGGGGGGAATTTGCATATTAATTTAGCAGAGGGAGAGAAAAACTGTTTACCACTTGCTTCTTGCTGTTGATCACAGCGGACTTAACTCTTTCCCGGGTGCCATCTGGAGCTGTGGAGCCGGGCGCCCAGCCGGCACGTGGGACGGGATGCAAAGGTTACACGGCAGCAATTAAATCCTCCCCGACCACCCTGGTTACCTTTGGGAGCTGACTGGAAGCACTTGGGTTGAGGCTCCTGGGAGCACATGGCAGGGAAGGGCAGCTGAGGTGGTGATAGATGCTTCAAGGTGTTCCCAAACCCTCCTCCCCTTGTAGTTCTGAAGTAAAAGTGCCATGGTCACCTGCCCCAGTTCCATCCTGAGTCTGTCCTTTTCATCCTTGGCAAAGCCAGAAGAAGGGATTCCCAACAGCATCATCCGTCCTGCAAAGAGTGGCTGGGTCCACCCTGTCACCCTTGGTGTGTCCCCTTCAAAAGGACACCCCTGTCCTCATATTTTTCTTAATTTTAACATCATCCACCCATAATATGATGTCGGATGAGCATGTGCCATCCGCAAAATCCCTTTGGGGCTCATGGATTTGATGTGCATGGGATGCTCACAGACCTGCTGCACCCACAGAGCACCTACAGACCAGGGTGGGCAGCCTGTCTGAGCACTGACAACTCATTACACTCCCCCATTTCCATCCCCCTTTGTTTGGGACTCCGTGGGTGTCTTGAGCTGAGGTTGGAGGTAATTTGTCTGTCTCCTGCAGCGGGCTGTCATCTTGCATCTGCGAACCAGTTCCATTTGCACTGCCATTAAAAAAATCTCAGGTCTGACAGGTAGTAAAAAAAAAAAATCAAAAAATTGTAACAGAATGTTGGAAATATTACGGGCTCATTCCAGAGACAGCTGGATTTGAGGGTGGTCACAGCTCCAATGAGCCTAATTTTGGCCTTTGGACATGTATTTCCATCTCATCTGGCTTTTGCACCTCCATTCCAGCTCCCCAGAATGACTTTCTCACCCCTGGAGACTCAGTGCCCCACCATCCACCTTTTCCTGCTGGCTTGGAGCCATCCCAGTGCATCACAGCAATCTGGGGACACCTCCATCCCTGGCATCCCTGTGTGACTCCTGCATCCCAGTTGGCACAGAGAGATGTACAAGGGGTTTATCCATTACCCTGCTATGAGAACATGGAGCTGCATGGAAGGGGCATCCCAAATGTGGGTCTGGGTTCTCCGGAGTGGCCGGAGTGGTGCTGGGTTTGTGGTGGAGCGTGGGGCTGGCTCGGAGGGGGTTAACAGTTGATTACAGCCTTTGTCTCCGCATCAGTGTACATAATGCGCCCGCATTTGCATACTGCAGTGTGCGCTCAATTAAAATGAACTTTTAATTTCTTCTAAGTAAATTACTTCTTCCCGCTACGTGACGCGCACAAAATGTCAGAATAATGGGAGAGCCTTAATGAGCTGGGAATGAGGGGCAGGGAGGGGAATGCTGGGGGCTCCGGCTCCCCTCTGGGCTACTCCTGCCAGGGGAAAGGATGGATCCTGCTCTCTTCTGCCTTCCCTGCTGGGGCACGGGACATCCTTGCTGCCAGGATGTCCCCAGGGCAGGGCAGGGGTCCCCACCTCCTTCTCATCACCTCCTTCTGCCCGTATTCCTGTAAGGAACTGAGCTCTCTGGGTCCTACCCACATCCTGGCATTCAGAGATGTGTGGAGACACAGGAACGTTCCTACAAGGAACTGAGTTCTCTGGGTCCTGCCCGCATCCCAGCATCCAAGGATGTGTGGGACACAGGGACATCAGAGCATCCCTGCAAGGGGCTGAGCTCTCCAGGTTCTTTCTGGCATCCAGGGATGTCTGGGGACATTGGAGCATCCTTGCAAGGGAATGAGCTCTCCGGGTCCTGCCCATATCCTGGCAGTCCACACCATCCCAGAAATGCTCCCTGGTCCATCTTCTTCCCAGGATGTGCCAAGCCACCCCCAGGGACCCACAGCCAGCTCTGTCCTTCGTCGGAGGATGCTCGGGGAAGAACATGGAGCCCTCCATCCCGACCTTCTCGGCTGCCTCCCGCCCGGAGCCGGGGCAGCCGCGTGTCCGCGGGGGCCAGATGGCAGGCGAGATTACTGGAATTTGATTTTCAGATAAATCACAAACCTGGATGAGCGAGTGCTGCTCCAGATGCATTATCCGTAATCCCTTGGAAGGGAACCTTTCGGAGGAGACGGTCCCTGTGCCAGCTCGGCAGCAGCTGGGTAATCCCGGCCGGCGGTACAGCCCGCACAGCCCGGGGGGATCAGCTGCTGCCCGGCCGCACCGCGGTGTGTCACCCGTGCTCGCCACGACCCACATTTGGTCCTGCCGAGCCCGGGCGGTAGCAGATGGAGCCAGATGGAATCACACCAGGAGCACACGGGCACCAGGACGAGCCCGTGCCCACGGTGCCCGTGCCTGGCTGTTGCACCCGCTCTGCTCAGCGTGGCGGGAGGAGGGCGAGGGGATGCAGGGGAGCTCTCCCTATCCCGTTTCTCCCCTTAAGTGATGCCCAGAGCATCCCAGTGCTGCCCAGCGCTTCCAACGTGGAGGTGATGGAGAGCCCCCCCTTCACTCATCCCACCATGCCCAGCCTGCCCACACCAACAGCATTGCTGTTAAGTCCTAAAGATACACCTCCACCCATTCCACCGGTTGACTGGGATGCAGTAATGACTCCCAAGCTGCAGGGCCAGCCCTGGTGAAGCTGTTGAGGAAGTGGAGGGAAGGGACAGGGTGGCTACAGCCTGGGCTTGGCACCCGAGGGGGCTGCTCCTTGCAACGCTTGTGCTTTGGGCTGCCCAGGGGAACCAGCACCGCAGAGGCGGGGACGGCAGGGGAGTGCAAGCCCCAGTATTCCTGGGAGTGCTCAGGGCTATGCTGGGGGATCTCCACTCCAGTTTGGGGTCATACTTTGAGGGCACATTGAATTTTGGGGGCTCTCAGTTGGGCAGCAGCTTCCTCAAGCCCCATATTTGGCTCATCCCCACATTTGGGAGCCACTTCCTGCAGCCCCCTCTCTCCTTCAGCAGCACAAATTCAGGAACTCCCCAAATAAATGCAACCTGCAAGAGGGGGGTGGTGCAGGATCCAGCACAAAGCCCCCCACTCTCCCCATGGTGCAGCCAAGCACAGTTGCAGACCCTGGGGCTGACCCCGATTTCCCAGGTGGCGATGGCAGGTTGTGCCCACTCCAAGACAGGACATCCGTCACCCACCAGGAACAGCAAAACAGGCTCCGGCACAGACCCGTGACAGGAGGGTGTGCCGATCATTGGGCACATTAACCTGAGCCTGCGCCCCCTCCCGGTGCGCCAGGAGGCTGGGGGGGGCCAGGAGGAGGTGGCAGATACTGATTCTTCTCCAGCTCTCTAAGGAAAAAGAGATGTGAAAAGCCAAGTGGGGAAACAAAGCTTTGTCTGGCTCTAGCATGGTCTGGGAATCTCACCACTATGTGTACAAGGATGGCCCTCGCACACCTCAGCCTTGTCACACAGGATGGCCCTCACACACCCCAAGCTGGTTGTGACACCAAGAGTAATACCCAATGTGTGTTTGTGCGAGCCAACAGAAACATCAACACATGGCCATCGCTGGACCTGGCTTTTTTTTTTTTTTCTCCCCAAATCCCCTCTTTTTGCATCCTCATTTACAGGAAATGGTAACTCATTTCTCTGGGATGGTGGTTCATCTCTCTGGGCTGGTGATCCACCCCCTTGGGCAGGTAGTCCATCCCCTTGGGCTTGTTGTCCATCTCCCTGGTCTGGTGATCCATCTCCCCAGGCTGGTTCCCAGCTCTCCACACCCCCATTGTGATGGAGCTGGGATGTAGCACTGTCAAACCGCATCCCTGCTAAGGGCAGTCATTACCCATCCCCTTGTTCCCTCACCAGGCCTGGTCTCCCCCAGCCCCCCCGCATGGTCCCAGTGGCAGCGAGGGAGCACACGCTGGCTTTCCCCCCAACGCCAAAATTTACATTGAACCACAAATTAATTTCATAATTTTTTCCTCTCTAATTATGCCAACATCTGCTGCGAGGCCCAAGCTGTGCGCATGCATTTTAATACATCCCTCCCCCCGCCTCTCTCAGCACTGAACTTTTCCGTAATTATCACCAGGAGAAGGGCTCCTTTCCGCAGGAGGGAGAGGTGAAGGCTGGCAGCGGGCGGGAGCACATGGAGCGAGGTGCAGGCAGGGGCTCTGCCCGGTTTGTGGGCTGGCACCAGCCTCTGCTGAGCGGTGGTGCCTTATTTCCAGGAGAAAAGGGAAAAAGGAGGGATAAGGTTGCTCCAGGGGCAGCTTGGGAGAGCAACGGGGACTCTACATGTGCAGGAAGCTGCACCCTGTGCCAAGTTGAAGCCCAGAGTGCTGGTTCTGTCCCAGGGGTCCTGCTCCATGCCAGGCTCAGAGTATCAGCTCTGCCCCAGGGATGCTCCCTCCCAGGCCAAGGCCAGCCCATGGATAGTAGTACCCAGATCTCCTCAGGGATGTGGAAGGATCCTTACCCCTGGACACCTTGATCCAGTTTTCATCCTGGCCTTGTCCCTCTCACCCCATCTGGGTGAAGCTGGTGGAGTGTCAGCCCTGCCACATTCCCTCTGCATGTGTGCTCCCACTCAGGGAGATGTTTCATGGCCTCGCTGGCAGATGCAAAAGGTCATTTGGCTGCCGAGTAATTAAAACCTGGCAATTATCAATTTAGAGCAGCAAGCTCCTGGCCTGGCAAGCGCTCCTGTCCTCCTGTGTGAGCTGTGGCATGCAATTGAGGGCTGGAACCGGGAGGGGACACAGGGATCATGCATATCCCTCATGCTGGGATCTCACCTCCCACACCGGCAGCTCACTGGAGGGCCCACAGGGATGCCATGCTCTCATTATAAAGTTCATCAAGGGTTTTAATTAAAAGGTGAGGGGATGAAGGTGTTGCTTGGATGCATGATGAGCTTGGCTGCTATGTTCCAAGGAGGAATGTTCTGCTCTGGGTGTGGATGCACAGCCCAGCCCCAGGTTTGGGCAGCAGCTCAGAGCTGCCTCTTCAATGGGAAGGGCCCGATCCTGCCCAGGACTGAGTGCCAGGTGTGTCACAGGCCAGGGGACTCATGGCATGACCAAGAGGATGCAAACTCTTCCTTCCTCGGGGCACCCACCCCATGGAACACCATCCCAGGGGGCAGCAGGGGCATCCCACACCCCACCAGCCACCGCGTGGGTGCCACTCCGGCACGGTGCCGACTCCTGTGGCAGCCCAGGTGTGACAGCAGGAGCGGGGCCGCGTCAGCCCCATTCGGCTGCTGCCGCCCGCCCGCGGCGCAGCCGGAGCAGATGGCAGGCGACAGAAGCTGCCGATGAATAATACACGTCTAATGAGCGCCGCTCCCGCCGCCCGCGCCGGCGCTGCCCCACGCGCGCCCGCTCACTCCATCTGCGCCCGCCACCACCAGGGGTGGTGGCCCTGCCACATGCATGGCACCCACGGGTCCTGCCCCACACCCTGCCATGCCCCTGGCACCCATGGATCCTGTCTTGTACCGGGGTGCCCCATCCATGTGCCTGACAACCATTGGTCCTGCTCCAGACCCTGCCATGTGACCCGGCACCCACAGGTTCCTGCTCTGTATTGGGGCGTCCCTGCCATGTGCCATGGCATCTCTGGATCCATCCCCAGACCAGGGTGCCCTTACCATGTGCCCAGCAACCATGGATCCCATGGATCCATCCTCACACTCTGGTGCCCCTACCAGGCACCCAGCACCCATGGATCCTGCCCCAGACCAAGGTGCACCCTTCTATGCACCTGCCACCCAGAGGTCCTGCCCCACACCACATTGACCCCACCATGCACCTGGCACCCATGGATCCACACCCATGCTGGTGTTGGCCCTGCCATGCAGCTGGTACCCATGGCTCCTGCCTCATACCATGGTTCCCCCTGCCATGTGCATGGCATCCATGGAACCATTCTCACATCAGAGTGTCCCTGCCATGCACCTGGCACGCATAGATCCTGCCCCAAATCACAATAGTCTTGTCATGTACATGGCACCCACAGGTCCTGACCAGGACCAGAGGCATCCACAGATCCACCCCCGGATCAGGATTTCCACTGCCATGTGCATGGCAGCTATGGGCACATCCCCATACAATGGTGGCCCTGCCGTGCACCTGCTACTCACAGATCCTGGGCAGCTTTTCCCACCCTGTGGGTGCTGAGGGAACAGGATGACCCAGGGAAGAGTGCCAGAGACCAAGCAGTGTCTCTAGTATGGGGCTGGCGGGGAGGAACACGTGGGTGCCATGGCACAACATCCATGCTGCAGGACCAGGAGCAAAGGAGAGGAGACAGGACTGGGATCAGCGTCCCAAGCATCTGCTCAATACCTGTCCATCTCACTAATGAGGCCCTTACTAATTAGGGCTCCAGGGAGGGCTGTTCTTCTATTTTGGGGCTCTGGCTGCTGAGAGACCAGCATCCCTGGGCGTGTGGGATCCCCAAGTTTCTCCTAGTGAGGAGCATGCAGGTGAATTTTCCAACCATCTGGGCACATGGGTCCAGGCGCTTCAGTCCTGGGATGCTCTTCCAGCTGGCTCCAAGGGTTTGTGCCTCCATGCCCTGCTGCCCCCAGACATTCTCCTGGCTATCATCATCATCCTTCAGCAAATCTCCCACCACAGTTCTCCCCTTGGCTCCTCTCCCCCTGCACAGAGCAGTACAGGTCACTGGGCACCCACAGCCAACACCTCGGGAAGGGGAGGAGGAGGGTGGAAAACAAAACGCTGATGGATTGTAAAGCTATTGAAGTGCCAGCGAGTAAACTCCATATTTTTAACGGCATTTAAATGCCTCCAAGCAGATTAATAAGGTCTAGGTAATAGCAGCACCAGTCTATATTTATTCTATCTTAAACGCCAGTTTGTCAGGCTGTATTAATATTGATGGTAAGGCTTGGATTGAGGACAGGAAACGCTGGGACTTCACTTTATCTCTCCCAAACAGGCTGCTCAGCCCCTTTATCAGGGCTGCGGCTGCGGCAGCAGCTGCCTCTTCAAGGGCTCAGCGCATCCCCTCTCCCCCCCCCACTCCCTCTTTTTAATCAGAGGAGGAGAAGTTGCTGGCTTGATCGTTCCATTTTTATCTCTTTTATTTACTCCATTTTCATGTCTTTCAGTGCATATTTTATTCCCATCAAGGCAGGACCATTGATAGCTTAAGCTGTGTCCCCCCCGGCTCCCTCCATGCAGCCTGATGGGGAAGGACGAGGGGTAATTACCAGGAAAGAGTCCCCCCTTCCCTCCCCTCCTGCCCCACGGCAGCCACACACAGTGTGTCCCCCCAGGAGGGGCTGAGCTGCTGTTTGGGGGATACGAGGCAACCACTGCTGTCCCAGCCTTGGGGGGCCCCATTGCCCCCCAGTCCATGAACATCCCTCGGTGCTGTCCCGAGTCTGATGCAGAGGGTCCTGTCCCCTTTGCTGTCAACCCCCCCATGGGGCAGCAAGGGGCACCCCAAAAACTCCTTAAGTGGCTGCTGGGTTCCCTGGGGCTGTGCCATGGGGTAGAACCACTGGAATGCCACGGGGTTTCACACTGGCACCCCATGTGGGCTGTGGTGAGGCTGAGGATAAACCCTTTTTCTTCCTGAATATTCCCCAAAGCCCACATTCCTGCCTGGCTTTTCCCTGCCAGCATTTGAAATTCAAAGTACGCTGGGCCTTGATTAATGCTACAAATCATCCAGCTGGGGAGCAGCCGTGTGGCCACGTGGTTGGGGCGCAGGACCGGCACCGCCGGCATTGCTCCCCGATCCTGGAATATTCACTGCAAACTGTTTGTGCAGCCCTTCCCCTCCAAGAGTGGGAAAAATGATGCAAAGGGAATTTGCACGTGATTTGAGATGGGGTAGAGCGCTGGCTCTGCAGGTAATGAATGCAAAATAATCATAATAAATGCTAATTGCAGGAGGAGGGATGCAGCCTGGAATGGGTTTTGGAGAGAGTCTGGAATAATCCATGTGGGATGCAGGACAAGCTGAATGGATGCAAGACAGCCATGGGGTGCTGGATGCCCCAGGGATGCTGGGTGTCCCAAGATTGTGCAGGAGGTTGCCTGAGTACCCCAGGGACACACAAGAATGCTGGGTGCTGGGTTCATGTGCAGAATCAGCACATCTCCCACCCCTGGTGGCCATGAGTCCTTGTTCCCCCATAACTCAGGTGGGATGGAGCGTGAGCATCCTTGTCCTCTCACCGCAGTGGCTGGTGGCTCTCAGGGCTTTGGGCACCATGGCCAGAGCAGCCCCCAGTCCCCATCACCCTCCACCACTGGCTAAGCAAATAAGTTGAATTTAACAGCCATTAGTCCTGGAAACATCAAAGGGCTCCTCTGCTGGAAAATGAAAATCCTCATTAACTAATAAAAAGCCCATTGCTCACTCTGCCTTTAATATAATTAACACCAGCCAAGACTTCAATTAAGGTTTTATCCAAACTTCGAAACACCACTCTCTCTCTCTCTCTCCATAATTATGGCGGGCAAAACATCTCCAGCCTTCCCTGGGATGCTCCAGCCGTGCACACACGTGTGCTCCCAGCCTGTTCCGCCCCGGGACAGTGTCACAGCCGAGGATGTGGTGTGTACATCCCAAATAGGAAATGTTTGGGCTTGGCAGGAGCCAGTGGTTTGCTGGGTGGCTCTGACTTCAGCAGGGAAATATGCTGCCGGGAGGGAGTGGGATGCCGGGTGATGGGAACAGGCCAGTTCTCACCGCTCACTTCCCGCTCTCTTCCTTGTGGCAGCGAGGATGGGAGCGCTCGTCTCGCTCCAGGGATGGGAAAGTCAAATGGTGGGAATGTCAAGGGAAGGGGAGCCTCATGCCGTGCTCACAGGGAGGTGTCATCCTGTCCCATTGCCAGCATCCCGGATGAGTGGAGGTGGCCCTCAATCAGGACACAACAGGGGATCCCTGAGCATCCCAATGATACAGGAGTGCTGGGTGCCCCAGGGATGTACAGGGATGCTGGGTGCCCCAGGATGGCAGAGATGTTGGGATGCTGGGATGCTGAGCATTCCAGAGATGCAGAGGTGTTGGGTGCCCTGAGAATTTGGGAATGACTGAGCACTCCGGGACAACAGGAGTTCTGGATGCCCCAGCAATGTGCAGGGATGCTGAGCACTGCAGGGATACTGGATATCCTGGGGTGCAGGAATGCTGGGTTCCCAAGGGATGTGAAGGGATGCTAAGAATCCCAGGGATGCAGGGATGCTGGGTGCTGTGCTCACGTCCAGGACAGCACATATTCCACCCCGGATGGTGGGGATGGGATCTGAGGTCCAGCCCTAATGGGTGCAGCGGGTCAATGCTGCCATCCTAGGATCCAGCACAGATGAGGGAGAGTCCGGCTGGGCATGTCGGGGGAGCAGACACGTCAGGAGACGGATATGCAGATGGCAGCTCTCTTGGAGAGACGGGACCATAATCCTCCCCATGGGTCCCATTATCATCCCTATCTGGTGAAAAAACTCTCATCCTGGATGTGTCTAATCCTAATCACTCCCTATCGCCCAGGACCACTTCAGACGGGCCAGACGGACAGACGAGGCCTCTCTTGCCCCGCATATCTGCACAGGCAGCCCCCGGGGGGGTTTGGGGGGGGCCCTGGCCACCCCTTCGCTCCTAATCCCTCGGTGAGCCCTTCATTTAAAAGGGGATTTGCTGTTTATTCCCTTCGCAGGCTCCGCGATCATCACAGGGGTCAACATCTGAGCTGGGAGAGCCTTGTTAAAACATAATAATGGTGCGTTAATTTGGGGTGGGGGAGGGAACTGGGGGGCTGGGTAATGCCCTGGCCAGTTTCCAAGATCCAGAGCATCTCTTGGGCACATTGCCTGCACTGAAAGGCTCGGGTCTCTGTGGCTGTGGCTGGCTGGGGATATTCTGAGAAACCCCCTTTGACCTTCCCAAAAAACACTGGAGGTGGTGAAACCCATCCCAGGGGAGATCAGCTGTGACACCACACCCTGTTCCAAGCATTTCCTTGGAGGGGGGCTGAGATTTGAGCCTCTCTCCCCTGTGCCAGTCTCCTTGCTTGGGTATTTAATTCTGCCCTCTCCTGCTTCCACATCCATATTTATGACGGGGACAGGCAGAGGGCAGGAAGGTCATCGCTTTGGGGGGGGTCTCCTGCTGCACACCCAGCCCTGGGGGGTGCCTGGGTCTTCTGGGGGAGTGGGGATTAAATCCAGAAGGGAAAATATCCTGCAGCAGGTGCAGCTTGCGACAGGTTTGAACGGCTGCCAGCCGGCTAGGAAATCCCAAACACATCTGTGCTCATCAGTTGGACACCAGATGGGCCTCGGGTTAGGATTTTGGGCTGGGGTTATTTGGGGGGGGGGTTGGGCAAAGCTGGGGAAGGCTGGCTGCTCCAGCCTGAGATGCTCACATCCCGCCTGCATTCCCTCATATATTTATCCTGGTATTTTTAGCATGTTTTGCCAGCTGGAGGTCAGACCCCTCTTGGGATGTGGGGCAGGTTGAAGCTACACCGGAGACCACAGCGATCACTGACAGGCACCATGGTTTTCTGAGTCCTGGCTCTTATCCCAGCTTCTCGCTCCAAAATACCCAGGGAAACCCAGCTCCTCATTGCTCCAGGATCCTGGAGCATCCATCAGGCAAGAGGTGTAAAACCCTGACTACATTAAATCCTTGCAGAGGTGTTAAATATTATCAACCCTCAATATTCTGTGGATATTCTTATCCACAGCTGCACATTCAATTCCCCAGTGGATTAGGACCATCCCAAAACCAAGAGCCTCCTGTCTCCATTGCGGTATCCTCCTGGCCCTGGCATCAGGCTGGCACAGGGATGGCTGCATCCTTCCATGCTGGTAGCTCCAAACTCTCCTGCAGCCAAACAGTTCTGGGGCCAGTTTTGTGCACCTCAGCTCCATGCACCCCAACCCCATGGGATGAGGGCTGGAGCTTTTTGTCTATTCCCTGTGGCAGTAGATGCAGCTCTCCAGCTTCCCATCTCCTGGCTATTTTTAGGAGCATGTATGTGGCTAAATCTGGTGCTGTGTGGGCTCAAGGCTTCCCAGCCAAGGGGCTGCTGCCCTCTGAAGCACTTCTGGGCTCCGTGTCTCCCTGTGGGAGCCGGGAACATCATGAGCACATGTGGGGCAGTGGTCCCTGGCCAGAGAGACCTGTAGGATGGGAAAACCATCCTGGAGGAGGGATGGTTGCAGCAGGAGAGCAGTTTTCTAGCGCTGAGTGAATGTGTGGCACAGGGTGGGTCACACCAGGGCAGCAGTGTCATTCCTAGCCCCATTTAACAACCTGTTCCTGAGTGGCAGGAGAGAAGGACAAGTCCCGACTCCAAGCACAGGGATTAAGGCCCATGAGGATCCCTGATGGCTTCACCTGGTCTAACCTACAAGCAGGGGAATGCCACCATCCACCTCTCCCTTCCCCAGGGCTGGGGCCATCAAGGCACCTCTTCCCTCCCCATCTCTCCCTGAGACCCTGGCCCGGCCGAGCTGGGAGCCCATGGTTGCTCTGATAAGAGGAGGAAGCTGTAGAATGCAGAAGTGTGGCTGTGGGAAGTGGAGCCAGCAGGGACTTGTAGGCCCATGAGGAGGAGGAGGATGTGCCTTCTTCCATCCCTGCCTCTGCCTGATTAGGGCTGAACCAGGGCACTGTGAGGGTCCTTTCTTCCTATGTCTTCCCCCAATCCCACTGCCTCTGTGCATGCACAGACCCATCCCTATCTCTGTCCCCATCTCTATACCCATCCCTGTCCCCACCCCCGCTGTCACCTCCTATCTCCTTCCCCATTCTTGTCCCTATCCCCATCTCCATTCCTATCCCTGTCCTCATCCCCATCCCAGTCTCCATCCCTATCCTTGTTCCTGTCCCCATCCCCATGTCCTTCTCCATCCTTACCTCTGTCACTATCCCCATCCCGATATCTGTCCTCATTTCTATCTCTGTCCCCAACCCCATTTCCAACCCCATCCCCGTCTCTGTATCCATCCTCATCCCCACCTCCATTCCCATCCCCGTTCCCCTCCCCGTAGCCCCTGAAGTGCCGGCAGAGCCCCGGGGATGCTCAGGGACGCCGTGCCCAGGGCGCAGAGCCCAGCACCCCATCAGGGACAGGCTGCGCATCCCCGCGGCTGCCGGCGGCCACTCCGCTCCTCTCTCCCCCTCCCCTCTCTCTCTCTCCCTTTCTGAAAATTGATAATTAACCTTTTGTCCGTGGGGCTGTTGTGTTTATTTGGCGCAGGCGGCTGCAGGGCGCTGATATGGAAATCGCAGCCGGCAGCCAGCTCCCGTCCCCCCGCAATCTGCAGCCGCGCACAGCCGCTGGGCAGAGATAAGCAGGTGCTTATTCACAGCCCCACAGCTGCCGCCGAGGGCAGCCCTACCTGATCACTCCAATCTCAGTGAAAAACTACTTGAGGTTGGGCTCCCGCGATGGAGAGAGGCGATAGGGACGCGCCAGACAGCTCCCCCGGCTCCCGCTTCGCCTCCCCGTGCCGCCTGCCTCCCTCTGCCCGCGTCCTCTCTGCTCCCTCCGTCTCCCCGCTCTGTCTTCCCTCTTATCTCGCTCTCCACATCCCTTTGATTTCTCCCCCCCCCTTTTTTTTTCTTAAAGAATTTGTCTTTGTGTTCCATGTGAACTCTCGTCAGCTCCCATCTCCCCGGCTTGGCCGTCGCTCTCTTTCCCATCCCCAGCTCCTGCCTTTGCTCCTCTATCCCCGTTTCCCTGGACTGGAAGAAGCAGATTTAGGCATCGGTGTATAAAAGCCCCTTCCTAGCCACACGGCGTGGCCGTGGCCCCATCCGATCCCATTTTGGAAGGTGATGGTTTCTTTTTGGTTCTGGCAGCCGCCGGTGATGTTTTGCTCACCGGTTATTGCTGCCGCTGCCCTTCCCCTCGGGTTCCCCCACCCATCACTCTCAAATGGTAAGGGGAAGGCAGTGGGGTGCTGCAGGCAGTGAGCCACATGGGCTCGGGGCATTCCCCAGCCGCAGGAAGCGTTCCGTGCCGTGCCTTGTGCCGTGACACGCCAAGCGCGGGGCTGGCGCGGCCCTGGTAAGTGCGAAGGGGGCTGGGAGCCGCACTGGGACCCCGGTTGCCCCCGGGGCTTTCTGCCTTCCTTCCCCCACCTTGCTCTGAGTGTGGGGGCTGTGGGAGCCCATCCTGCTTCTCCTTTACCAGGGGGAAGTTTATGCTCGGCAGAGGACGCGGCTCTGACTCAGAGAGAAACCGTCTGGGAGCCCCGGCGGGCTCCCCAGAGCGTGGGCGGGAGGGGGTCACCTGTGACGGGGCAGACCCCATGCCCCAGGGGTTCCCCCACACCAGAATGAACCCTGAACCCCCAGGGATTCCCTGTATACTGAACCAGACCCTGAGACCCCAGATGTTCCCCTCTTACTTAGACAAACCCTGGAATCCCCAGCGTTTTTCCTATGCCAGGGTGTACCCTGTGCCCACAGGAGTTCCTCTCCAGGCTGAACCAGACCCTGGGACCCCAGAGGCTTCCCCCGCCACCAAACCAGACCCTATGACCCAGGGGCTCCTCCCACATGAGAGTCAGAACTCTGGATCCCAGCGGTTCCCCCCTCCACTGAGCCAGACATCAGGACCTCAGGGATTCCCCCCACACTGAGTCAAACCTCGGGACCCCAGAGGTTCCCGTCACATTGGGGCATTCCTCGTGCCCTGGCAGCCCAGTGACTGCAGCTGCCTGGGCAGGTGCTGCCTGTTTGCTGGCAGAGAAAACCCTCCCGCATGGGTGACATGGGGACACAGGGCTGCAGCTGGGTGGGATTTTCCTGGCCGGCCCTGAAACCCTCTGGTTTTGACTTGCTGCCCTGGGACACTCCCCAGAAGTGGCCACTTTCTGTCTCCCCTGGTGAGCCCTGCCTCTCAGCAGGGCAGCTTGGCAAAACCCCAAGCGATGACATCGTGCCCACCTGGGCCAGCCCGAAATAAAAGGGGAAGAAGCAAGAGCCTGAAACACAGATGGAAACCCTGCCAAAACCTCTGCCAGCCCTCAGTCCATATAGCCAGACTGCTCTGCCTCTGCTGGTGGGGCACATGCATCAGGGTTGGGTAGGATGGAGCTGGGATGCCCCAGCACTGCTGGGATGCAGGATGTGTGTCCAGAGCAGAGCTGTGCTGCGGGCAGCTTTGGTGTCTCGGCCTGAGCACACAGTCCTGGATGGGTTGGGCTGTGGTTTGTAGTGTGTGGCCCTTTCCACCGGCACATCAGCCCCATGCTGGGGCTTCCCCTCATCTCCCTGCAACACTCAGACCATGCTCAGTGTCCCCCGTGTCTCTGGGCTATACCCAGAGGGCAGAGACTCTGCTGATGACACCCCTCTTTGCCCTGCTCCTGTGGCCCTGCTGCACAGCACCCCCACATCTCCATACTCTGGGACCCTCCTCCCCACTTACACCCCATAGGCCCTTCCCCGCCCTCTGGAGCCGTGGGCGGGGGGCACAAAGTGGGGAGCCCTGGGTGCCATCTGCAGGAGCCCAGGTGGCTGCCGAGACACACCATCTGCTCAGCCACCTTCGGGGACCATGCAGGCACTGCTGTATTTTTAGGACACGTTTCCTCCCTCCCACCTGCAGCCCAGAGCCGCCTTTCGGGTTTCTAACAAGTTGTTTCTCTCTTGCTGGAGGCTCTTCGGGAGCCTGAGCCCTGGCACTGTGGGGGCTGTCTCAGGGTGCAGGGATGGGTAGCACAGGGGGGTTACTCTGAGTGCTGAGAAGGTCAGGGAGATGCTGCAGCTGCAGATCAGGGGGGCAGCAGCAGCCGGGAGACATCCTGAATGTCCTCAGGAAAAGGGGCTGTAGCCAGGGCAATAAGCCCTCTGTTTGTGCCAGGGTGCAAACGGACAGCCATGCCATGCTGGCTACGCTGTGCCACCCTGCACAGTGCTACCTGTGCCAAGGTGCACCATGACAACTGTGCCATGCCATACTGGTCCTGTTGTGCACACACTGCATTGAGCTGCCTGTGCCGAGCTGCACCGCGCCGGCCCCTCACAGTGAGGAAGTGAAGCCGGCACGAAGGGGAAGTTGTTGGAAAGTCAGACCGGAATGGCTGATAGGGAAGGCAGAGCTGGGCTTGGTCACAGATGGTTCCTGTTGGGGAAGGACACAGGCGCAGCTGCCCGGCCACCCCCACCCGCCGCATTATCACTGCCCAGCAGCTGTTCACCTTCCCCTCGCCATGGGACACGGCTCCACTGCCACCACGGCCCTGGCTGTCACATGAACGGCCCTGGCGGTCGGGCAGGCGCCGAATGGGCAGGACACCCCACACCCCAACAGTGCTCAGCATCTCTGTCCCCAGCTCCTGTGCTGACACGTGGGACCAGCCTGGCTGCACCAGCCCCTGTGGAGCTCACGGCACTGGGGTGCTGACACCCATCCCCTCAGGACTCCCCAAACCGGACAGACACCCCTCCTGTGCCAGGGAACAAGGCAGGACTGACCAAGGTAAGAGAGACAGCGGCGGGAAGAAGGTGATAGTGAAGGATACCTGCCCAGGTTACCTGCCCAGTGGCATGCTGTGACTCTGGTGACTCCCCCCCTGCCAAACACAGCCTTGGGCAGGCAGATGCTCCCCGAGGGTGTCACAGGGCTGGTGCCCACTGGTGCATTCCCATGAGGACCAACTAATGGGAGAGGGGAGCAGGGGCATGGCCAACGCCATGGCTTATCAGCATGGGGACCCATTTGGAGCCCACTGCAATTAACCATTTCATAATAAACAATCAGCTCTGAGGATATTTTATTTACAGCATTTCAATCCTCTGTTTACTGGGTGTTTTCGCTTATTCTGGGGTCAGCAGCTCACATCTGACCCCACAGGTTCTCCGGGTGCTGCTGATCATTTGCAGTGCGGAGGCTCCGCGGGGATGGAGCATCCCACATCCCTGTGCTGGAGCATCCCCAGGGCACCAAGGCTGAGGGGCAGGGGTGGCTCTGAGGGACCTGGGGGGCTCTGCTGGGCTGTGCCTGGCGTGGGCAGGAAAGCAGAGCTGGTTGAGTCACCAGCGTGAACAATACTGGCCCTCTGCCTTGCTTCCCCTCATACATCCCACTCCCCACCGGCTCTGGCCACAGCCCCCTACCCACTCCTGGCACCAACATGTGGGTCAAGGATGTGGCAAGGATCGGCACGAGGGCAGGGTTTGGGGCACACTGTGGGTGTTGCACCCATTGTGCTGGTTCACTGTGGGTGGGAGCTGCGCTGGGGTCCCTGTCCCCAAACCTGCAGCAACGTTGGGCACATCCCAGGCACAGGGCAGCTGCCAATAAGGCGCCGGGATAAGGTGGTGTGGCCGTGGTGGCTCGGCGGGCACCGCAGTCCGGAAGGCTGCAGCCAGGGAGCTGTGCAGATTGCTGTGGGCTTGCTGGGCTGCCCGTTAGGCTCTTGGCAGGAGAAATGTTTATTTTGTTGGCCGAATATCTCTGCAAACTTCCTGATTTCCTTGCGGCCGGCAAGGCAGTGATAGGGCTGGTGAGGCCGTTGCCGGCCCTGCACTCCGGCTTCAGTGCAGAGCTGTTATCTATGATGCACAGCGGGCAGGGAAGAGGTGGAGAAAGGGAAATGAAATACAACAGAGGTGGCACATTTTTTGCTCTTGATAACAAGCCCTGCTTTTAGCCTGGGAACTTGGAAACGATGCAGGTGGCCAGAGACAGCCACAATGTCCCCTGCTGCTGCAGCGCATCTGGACCTTGTAACAAATCCCAGATCTCACCCGACGCAAGGCCGCGGCTCCCCATGGCATGGCCTGGCATGGCACAGATCGGCACTGACCTCCACATGGCCAGAGCCCCACGTCGGGGCATTTTGGCCTTGGTGGGATTCTGAAAGCAGCCCCAGGGCTTGGGTCTCCATCCAATCCAGCTCATGCTGGAGCGGGGGCAAGCTGCACTGCACCGCTGTTAGCTCCCATTGATTTTTGCAGAGATGTGAGGTGTTGGAAGTGCAATGCAAGCTAATTAAATTCCCATTGTTATTAAAGATCCATGTTCCGGCAGTTGTAGTCTGTGTGATGGGGAGGGCTGGCAAGGTCCCCAAGGTTCACAGGGGAGAAGGGGAATGTGAACCTATTGTGAACCCCAGAGTAGCTCAGGGGATTTTGCTCAGCATCACCCAGTGAATTCCCGCTGGCCACGGCTGAGGCTGGCAGGACTCATCTCTGATGCTGCTTCCATGGGGCCGTCACCAACATCTCCATACACCCCAAAATACCAACACTCAGAGACAGGCCAGCACGTGGCCATCTCTGCATTGCAATTTAAAAGCTTCCCAGACTCTCCATGACAAAGAAAAGCTGGAAGCTTGACCCCCCAGCAGCCCCAAAACCTTAAAGCATCTGGAGGAGTGATGCTGTATCCCGAAGTCTCCCATTGTTTAAGCCAAGCCGGTGATTTTTCAGAGCCAACAGCACAAGGCGAGCAGGATGATAAGCAGTAGGGGCTGGTTTCCCTTTGAATGCTACAAAGCAGGAATGAATCTGTCAGCAAGGAAAACAGGATTTTTACTTTTTTTTTTCTTTTAATGGAAGATGCATTTTATTTCTTTTCTGTATGGAAGTTGTGAGAAAGCCACAAAGCCACTGGATCTGCTTCCCAGCGGCAACAACCAGTGGGGCTGCTCCTTCCAGCCCTTGGCTGAGGAAACAAGGGGTTGGGATGGCTGCAGAGCAGGTTACCCCAAGTCTGGGGACCCGCAGGAGTGGTCACAGAGGGAAGCAAGGCACAAACAAACCCTTTTTCCTTGGAAAGGCTGGCGCGCAGCACTTCCTGCCAAGCAGATGTCCCTGGGCGGATGCAGCTGCGGCGGGCGATAGACGGCAGCGGGCGAGCCGCCTTCCCCGGCCACTGGCTCCCCACCAGCCCCTTATCTCCCTGGTGCATTCCTTGATGAATTAACGTGCAGGAAAATCCAGCACCGGGGCTCCTGCTGCAAGCAAAATGCCAAGGGAAGAGTGCTGGGGACTGTAGTCGGCCTCCCGGTGCTTGTTCCAGGTTGGATTTAAGCACTGAGATTCAGGCCACCACATCTGTGCTCGCAGTCAGGGTGATGGGACCATCCATGGTCACACCAGCCAGGGCAATGGGACCATTCATGGTTACGTCGACCATTCCCAGCCCAGCAGCTCCCTGTCCCTGCAGGGATGCTCTGAGCAAATGGTTCCCCATGGATACTGGGGACCCCACAGCATCACAGGGCTTTGCATCGCTGCGACTGCTCATGAGCGCACCCAGACACATATTGTCCCCAAGCTCTGCTAGAGAGGCAGCACTGGCATGGCCACTTCTGGCATGGACTCAGAGAGGCACCTGGGGATGCTCTGCTCCTTGAGAGGGAGAGGATCAAGATTGGGAAACCCAGACGGACAGACAGACTTGCTGGGGGTGACACAGGAAACCTGTGGCACGCTAGAGCTGAGTGCCAGCACGGTTCAGTGCCTTCACCTCCAGACATCTTCCTGTGAGAGCAGGCAGAGGCAGGACCCCCAGCATAGCATGGCAGAGGGGCTGTGGCTGCTCTGGTGACAGCCAGGTGGAGGCAGGACCCCCGGACCAGCGCAGTGGAGGGGCTGTGTGTGCCCATGGAGGGACAGGGGATGAGTCACCAGTGTGGCGAGGGGGAAGGTGTGATAAACCAACACCATGGGCTTTTTTAAAAAGCCTGAGGCTTGCAAAGAGGCAATGCAGCCAGAATAGCAATCAGCTAGTACCAGCACACTGGGAAGAAACAGGGCTGAGCAAGAGCTCTGGGAGAACCAGGAGAAAGGGGACAGTGCGTTGCCAGTGGAAGGCAGAGTGGGGGGGCTCAGTGAGAGCAGTGAGCCAAGACTGATGGTTGGGCACCCACGAGGTGTGAAAAGGGACCCCAACACTGTGGTGGCTGCAAAGGCATGAGAGGGGCATGGGTTTGGAGGTGTTTCGGGGGCAGCATGAGCCCAGCACCCACTGGGTTGCCTCACGTCCCCATGCACAGCCCTGATGGAGGGCGGGGGTCATGTGCAGGGGCAGATACAGGGCCTGGATGGCACATGGTAGTGACCATTTCCTGTGAGGTTTTGGTGCCAGTTGCCCTCATCTGCCCTCAACAAGTATCTTATCTCCTGGCATGCACCAAGTAAAGCCTCTGGGGTCCCCCTTTCCCCCCAGGCTGTGCCTTAGGGTGCCCCTTTCCCTGGGGCAGGGCTTTGGCACTCCCCAAACCACTCCAGGCAGCCTCTCTGTGCACACACTCAGAAGGGATGGAGGACATCAGCCAGCAGGAATGGAGAACATCACCCAGAAAGGATGAAGGACATCCAGCACTGTGAGCAGAAGTGATGGGTGATGGTGACACACTCCTGTGGTACTGGGACACCTATGGGGCTGGCAGGCAGCGATGGGCACCGGGCAGGATGCACGTCAGTGGGAGATGCCAGCTCCTCAAAACAAAGGGAGCTCGGATCACCACAACATGTATGGTTAGTCTCTGTGCCGGGTGGTTGCTCACCACGTCATCAATCACACACCAGCGTGACTTACACCAAGTCATGACAGGAGTTTCCACCCTCTCCGCTGGGTGGGAACATGGTGGGGCCCCATCCTGCCCTGGCTCCAGATTTGCCGGGGGAAGGATTGTCGGGCCCTGGGTTGGGATGGATCCAGCAGGCTATCGGGCTCTGGCAGGCGCTTATCTCCCAGCCAACCGTTAATTTCCCACCACGGCAGAGCAGAGCCATCGGCTCTGCTGAAGCAAAGCTGGTCCCATTGCCTGCCTCCCGTGTACCCAGGGAGCTGAGGGATGGGGGGATGTTTCCCCATAGAGATGCCAGACCCCCCTTCATCCCCATTCATGGGATCCGGGTGTGCAGTGGATGCGTGGCCATGGAGCACATGGCAGCTCCCAGCCCGGGCCCAGCAGGGAACGGGTTTGGGGCAGGAAGGGGTTAACCTGGGGAAGTTCGCTCACTCTCAGCAATGATTTAAACCAGACAGAAAGGTTCTGTCATCCATCACGCTAACAGCCAGATCATTGTGTTTTAAAGTGTCTGTAATTGCAGCAATACAGAGACCGGGAGAAAGATAAAGGCTGGGAAGATGCAAATGCCGAGGGGAAGCACCAGCCCCCAGCACCCAGCAGGGAGAGACCTGGGGACAGTCCTGGGGATAGCCGAGGGAGGAAGGGGGGTGGCCCAGGCATCCTCCTGCATGGTGATGGAGAAGTGTGTGTGATGGCGTCTTTGATGTGGTGGGAGCACCCACAAAACAGCAGAAGGAAACAAACCCAGGGACAGGAATGGGCAGGGAAGGGTTTGAGTAGGTGCTGGACTTCAAATATTACCTAAAAATTACATTCATCTCCCATGTTATTGATGGATTAGCACCAAGTGGCATTTCTCTCCCCATCTCTCCATCAGGATCCAGGGATTGTGGGGATAGGGTATGAAGGAGAGTGAGATGCCACCCAAAGCATGTGAGGAGGTGACCACAGCCATGGCCATGGGTGCTCAGGCTTTGTCCCAATGTCCCAGGCCATGTGCAAACCCACCAGCAGGGAATTATTAACATTCAGCCAAAACCCGCCGAATAAAGCGAGCGAACACAAATGTTTATTTTCACAGTAGTGAATTATGACTTCAATAGACCGAAATTACAGGCTGCGTGCATGGAATGGGAACGCAGCAGCCCCTGCCACCCAAACGCCGCCAGGGGGGACACAGTGGTTCTTTCCTATTGCTGCTCTCCCCTGGGGGTTATGGTGCTGCCTACCTGTCCTGATGGTGCGTGGGCAGCTGGTGGGCTCCTGGGACAAGTGGTGCCAAGGCAGAGGATGTTTGATGGCACCCCAAATTAACCAGGAGATGGAGGGGTCACGGCTTTTCCCAGCAGGTCCCTGAGATGTGCCCATGGCAGGGTGTTGGCAAGTGGGTTTGGTCACCACTGGGCTCATGGCACATCACCAGCTGGGCATTCTCAGGAGGGTTTTGTGATGTATTCAATGTTTTGCACTTGGATGTGTGACACAGGTGACCCTGCTAAGAGAGTCACTGCCATGAGCAGGTCCCTGCTCCCCTGGTGAGGGGCCAGATTCCAAAGGAGCCCTGTGCTGTTATCCTAGAACTCTGGGACTCTCCCATGGGACCACTCTTGGGCTGCCTCGGTGATGCTGGGGGTCTGTGATGCCTCGACCTCTGTGCTGGTGGGGTCTGCACCAGGCACCACGTGTCCCAGTGCACGTGTCCCCACACACACGTGGAGATGGTATTTGCATGTGCCAGCCAATGCTACCCATGCAAAGCTGGGGGTGTGGTGGGGTGGGTGTGCAGCTGTGTGGGGGTGGAATTTCCTCCGATGCTCATGGGCCTGTGCTGGTGGGGATGTGCCGGTGGGGCCATGACACTAACCTGCATGAGGCTCCTGCAGAAAGGACCCACAGAGAATGAGGGCAGCAGGAATGTGGAGAACCCCAGGCCCCGTGGGCTTCTCTCTGGGAATGAGTGATGGAAAACCAGAGCTGGAGGTTGGAATGGCTGAGAGCGGGGTGAAGGGGCTGGACCAGGGCACTGCAGTACCTCCTGCTGCAACCCCGTCAGTGGGGTGATGTGGGGGGGAGCTTGGCTGTGCAGTGACCACACAGTGGTCATTTAGTGGCCATGTGGTGCCCACACAGAGGCCATGCAATGGCTGTTTACTGGCCACGCAATGGTCACACCATGCAGCAGTTGTGCAGTGGTCATGCCAGGGCCATGCAGTGCCCTCGCAGTGCCCACACAGTGTCTGTGCATCAGCCATGCAAGGGCCACGCCCTGGCTGTGCAGTGCCACGCCGCTGTTTGTGCCACCCAACACCCTGGCAGTGGTTGTGCAGCAGCCGTGCCATGGAGACTGGCAGAGCTGCCGCGGTCCCAGTCCCTGGGAAGTGGGTGACGATGAGTAATACAACCAGAACAGGAGCAGCAAAGGCTCGGCAGTTGCAGAGGGAAGCAGCTGCCAAGCACAGGAGTTACACACAGAGAGGCAGGGCTGTGGCTCGTAGGGAAATTTGCAGGGAAATTCATGGAGCTTGTGTTCCCAGATGCAACATCATAGTAGGACTTGGGCAGGGAAAGGAAAATTTTAATGCTCCCCCCAACTGGCATGAGGCTTGCAGGAAGGGCACACCAGGCAGGCAGATGTGTGCACCGCTGCCCTGCACCGCTATAGAGGAGGGTCCCACTGGCATTCCCACCACGCAGCTGCTCTTTCAAGTCCCGCTGAGGCCAAGTGGGGTGGGGGGCACATCAAGGTCGAGATGGGATGGGCATATGGGATGTCTGGGGCTTGTGGCTGCGTCTGTGATTGCTCCAGTTGCAACCCCAGTCCTTGGGCCTCCAGAGGGGGAAGCTGAGCAACCACAACTCCAGCCCTTGCAGACACCCCCACCCTGCTCCAGCCCCTTGACTGTTCCCATGGCCCCAGACAAGCCCTGGCCCATTCCCTTGCAGCCCCTCCACCTCCCCCCAAACAACTCCCAGACCCTTGCAGCTCAACAAAACATTTGATGCCTCCCCCATGCAGCCTCCCACCCCCAGCTTTGCAACCCTTGGTCTTCAGCACCCTTGTGAACCCTGAAGCTTTTGCAAACCCCAAGCCCTGAAGCCTGCAAGCCCCATCCACCCCCTGCATGGCCCTCAGGTTGACTGTCACCAGGCCCTGTGCACCCCCCAAAGCCCTGGGCAGCCCCATGTCCCCATGTAGACCCCCAGTGTCATGCAGCTCCATGATTCCATGCCGCCCCATGTCTCCCACCGCACTTCAGTGCAATGCAGCACGCCCATTGCTGTGCAGCCCCTCGGTGCTGTGCAGACTCTCCAGTAATGCCCAGCTTTGTGTGTCCCCACAGTCCCTCAGTGCCATACAAGCTCCATGTGCTCCCACAGCCCCCCTGTACCGCCCATCCCGGTGCACCCGTCCATCCCATCCCGATCCTCCCTCCCCGTCCATCTCACCCCGGTGTCCCGGTCCATCCCATCCCATCCCATCCCGTCCCGTCCCATCCCAGTTCCACCTGGAAACTCCTTCCCACACCATGGAAATCCCACCCGGAAATCCCATCCCACCCCCCTGGGGATCCCGATCCCACATGGAAACCCCATCCAACCCCCCTGGGGTCCTGATCCCACCCGGAAACCCCCTTCCACTTTTGGGGTCCTGATCCCACATGGAAACCCCCTCCCACCCCTTGTGCGCCCCAAATCCCACCTGGAGACCCCTTCCCACTTTTGGGGTCCTGATCCCACCCGGAAACCTTCTCCCACCCCATGGGGGTCCGGATCCCACCTGGAAACCCCATCCCACCCCCCTGGGTTCCTGAGCCCACCTGG
>JAWWLV010000021.1:19405110-19464905 GCA_035041135.1 Platyrinchus mystaceus | reverse complement strand
CGGGCGCGGCGAGCGGCGGCGGGCAGGTGCCGGGGGCAGCCGCCGCCGCGGGGCCGCGCTCCGCCAGCGCCGGCCTTAAGCGGGGCTCGGGGCCGCCGCCGCCGCCGGGGGCCGCTGCCGGCGCTGCCCGCTTCTGCCGGCCCCTGCCTCGGGACTTACCTCACCACTCCGCCACACCTCAGGACGGTAAGTGCCGTCCGACGACGGGGACGGGGAGGTTTCCAGTGCCCGCGGGGGCTCCTGGGGAAGAGGGACTGGGGATGTTACCCGTGGTCAGGGGATGCTCCCGCTGTGCAGGGAAATCGGAGGCTCCCGGTGCCCGGGAAGGCTCCCGGAGAAAAGGGGCTGAGAATGCTGCCGGTGTTCGGGTGATGGTCTGGGTGTTCGGGAGTCAGGGAGACTCCCGGTGCCCGGGGGATGCTCCTGTTGTGCAGGAGTCCGAGATGCTGCCGGTACCCGGGGGAGTCTCCCGGTGTCGGGGAAGCTGCCGGTGTGCAGGGCAGTAAGAGGCTCCTGGTGCCCGGGGAAGGCTCGCGGTCCGCAGGGGAGTCGGAGGTTCCGGGTGCCCAGGGGAGGCTCCTCGTATCGGGGAAGCTGCCGGTGCGCGGGGAAGCTCCGCGATGGCGAAGCGGGGCCGGGCGAGCGGGGGCACAGCCGGGGCGAGCGGGCACCGGAGCGGCGGAGGCAGAGCAGGCGCCTGCCTGCCCGTAGCTACCGCGCCCGTGGGACCCGCTCCCACGCGCTGCCCTCCCGCAGGGTGCGGACCCCTCTCTTCTGCGCCCCCGCGGCTCTCCCTGCGCTCCCCTCCCCGTCGCCGGCATTCGCTTCCCGTGCGCCGGGGCGGCCCAGCATCCCCGGGAACCCACTCGAGTTTGTGCCCACCCCCCCAGCAAATCTCCCCTGGTTATGCCTCCCGACTTCTGCCCGGCGGGAAAACTCGTTGTCATCCCCGCATCCCTCCTCCTCGCCCGCCAAACCGCCGGCTCGGCATCCCTCTCCGGCTGCACCGTGGATTTAGAGACGGAGCCGCGTTTGGTGGCGAGGAGGAGCTGACCTACTCGGGAGAGTTTGCGGGAGGAATCCCAGGGCTAGTTTGAGAAGTTCCAGCTACGGCAGCGTCGTTCTGTGTTTACATGCGAGGACACGGGTCCGTGGTGGAGACACAAACAGTGTCCTCGCGTGTGCCGGGGATGTTTTTTTGGATGTGGTTTTGGGATGGCAGGCTGGCTCAGGAGCCTCCAGCGCTGCTGTTGATCACCGCCCGGCTCTTGCTTTCCCTTTGGAATCACGTTAAGCTGGACAGCCGGCTCCAGGAGCCTGGCTTTGCCAAGGGAATGCTGCCGGCATAGTGATGGAGTGAGGCTGGCCCCACGCTCCTCCGTGGCTCCTCCGTGGCTCCTCCGAGACGCTGAGCCGGAGCACAACCAGTCCTCCCCGTCATTCCCCTGCTGCTGGATGGTGCTTTGGATACTGCAGAGCCTTTCTCTAGCTAAACACACCTTTTCTTGGAATTCTTTTTTTTCCCTCTATTAGCCAAGAAAAACTTTGCAACTTTCCTTCGCTGTCGGAGAGGAGCTGCTGCCACTGCTGGGTTTCATTTTGTTTTTTTAATTCGAGGTCACGTGCGCGTTGACAGTGTCTTTGAATCCAAGCGATAGTCTCGTCTCCAGCTTAGGAAGAGCTTTTGAGCTCTTCCCTCTGTTGTTTTCTCTCTGTTCAGGAACAAAGAGATTTTTCTGCCTTTAATTAAAAGGAATATTAATTCTGTGCTCCTTTGTTGAGTGACTTGAAGGCACTCTGCAAACATCCGTCCGCTCGGCACCACGGTGGGGTGAGCTCTACTATGGTACAGGGCATGAAGATACGGGGGAACCATCCCAAAATCCCACGGCAAGCACGGAGAAGCAGCCAGGGAGGATGCTGACAGCCACGGTCCTTGGGTGAGGAGCCCCACAGGTCCGAGCTGCCACCTGGGGTGGGCTCTTGGATCCTGAGAGGTGTGTGAGACAGGTCCCTGCACTGAGTGTCTCCACATAGGGAGAAATTCCACAGCTGGGGAGGCAAGTGAAGGTGAATTTGACTGTGCCAAGGGAGTCTTCCCTGTTGGCTGCTTCCCGTGCCAGCAGGTAAGGTTTTACCCAGGGACAGACAGATGTTGGATGTGTTTTGTTTGTAAAATGTGAGTGCAGATGTTGGCTTGTGGGGAGGACAAGCCAGGATATGGAGGGGAGAGGCTGTTCTCCCGTGGTGTTGGGTGCTGGCACGGGGTGGCTGCCGGGTTCAGGCAGCATTGAGGCCTTGTGTGGGTGCAGGATTTGCCTCTTATGTTGGGAACAGGGTGCAGGATAGAAAAATATTCCTGTGCACAGTGTGCCGGGGAGGGCTCCAGCAGGTCCTGCAGGGGGGATTTGTGGCTGGAAGGTCTTTGCTGACATCCCCCACCTCCCTTCCTGGCTTTCTGCTCCTGAGCCACGGATGTTTGCATGCCTGGAAAACCCCAGGCAGGATCCAGGCAGTGTGGCTGTGCTATGTCTGTCTTTGCCGTGGAAATGGGGTCTCGGCTCTGCTTGCCACTGGCAGCCAGCTTAAATCCCTGGAGCAGTCTGGAGGCTGTTCGGCTCTGCCCCCAGCTGTGTGATGTTCCCTGCCCTGCAGCCACCTGGGGAAGAGGTCTGGGGTGTTGTGGGACCCCCGGGGAGGAGAGGGACCTTAATGGGGGTCCCTTAAGGGTGGTCAGTTGATTGCCAGTGACTCAGCCAGGGAGTGCAGAGCTGCCAGGGAATGTTGGCAGAGAGGCAGGAGCTGGGTCTCTCCTAGAGGAACACACCAGCCCCCCCCACCAGCACTGATGCTACTTCTCCTCCCAGCCAGACCAGCACAGTCTCAGTGAACACAAGGTTTGGGGCAGATCAGGGCCTGATGCTGCAAACGGGGTTGTCCAGGTGCTGGGGGGGACCAGGGACAGCCCACGGGCTGAGCTGGGCTTAATTGCTGCTGCTTGGGTCAATAGGATGCAGTTGGATGCTGCAGGTGGGATGCTGCAGTCCTGACCTGTGCTTTCCAAGCTGGATCTCTCGTGGGAGATGGATTCAGCTGCCCAGCAGAATGGGGACAAGGGGGGGTCCCCAAGCTGGAACAAATCTTTGCCAGCCAGGGCCAAAAACAGGCTGGTGGCATAGAGGACACCCCCCTGCCTGGCACCGCTGCCCTTAGTGCCATTGACCAGTTTGGGGTTATTTTTAGATTTCCTGACGCTGTTTTCTGCCAACCCTCCCAGCATGCTCAGGCTCCCCAGGGGGAACCCCACCTTGACAAGCCCACAGCTTTCCCTCGGAAGATGTTGACCAATGTTTCCAGAAAACATCCAAGGGATTTCCTGTTTATTTTGCAAAATTCTCATTAATATTTTTTCCTGTGTTTTTTGATTCCATCTCACATGGGCGATATCGCCTTGAAATGGAGCCTGTGCTTCAAAAATAGACAAAGAGTCGGTGAGGCAGCAGCCTGGAGGCTGTGGGAGTGCATGGCTGGATCCGGCACCCCCTCGGAGCTGGTACCATCCTGGCGCCTGCAGGGCCGGATCCGGCGCAGGGTCCCTGGGGAGCCGGCGGCGCCTCGGCGTTCCCACGCTGCAGGGACCGCGCAGGGAGCTCCCCGCTGGCGAGGGTGTGTGGAGGGGGATGTTTCCCTTCTCCAGCCACTCTGCCTCCAGGATGCCCTGAGTCCCTGCTGGCGAGGCTGTGCGGGGGGAGATGTTTCCCTTCTCCAGCCACTCTGCCTCCAGGATGCCCTGAGTCCCCTGCATGTGCCACTTGTCCCCCCTCCAGCCACCAAGGCCACCCTTGGGCACGAGCATCCCTGTGCACATGGCTGCAAAAATCCCAGACTGAGGCATTTTAGCCAAAACCTCTCCCTGCCCTCAAAGAGCTCCTGCTGCTGCACTGGGGGCACCGGGCTGGTTTTGGGGTGCTCCTTTGGCAGCGTGTTGGTAGATGGGGGAATGGTCCGGTTGAGGTGGTTTGCTGCCCAGATGCGGGCGTTTCCTGGGTGGGGGCAGCTCCGGTGGGGTCAGTCCCAACCCTGTGCCGCCCATGTGTCTCCAGGTGTGCTGGGCTGGCCACAGCACTCTGTTTACTCCTGGTGTTTAGCCAGTATATTTAATTTCCAGGAGTGTAAGGCAGCTGGGGAGCAGCAGGGTTTGTGTGTGCTCACTTCCCTGTGCCACCCTGGGAGCTGCTGGGGGGATGAATCCAACAGTGGCACCGGGCACAACACTGCAGCAGAGTTTGTAGCAGATGTTGTGCCCTGGCTGGGTGTAACTGGCCATTCTGCTGCTCCTTCAGCACCAGTAAGTCAGGGGGACCTTTTCTCCTGACCCTGTGCATGGGGGGACCCCTCTTGCCACCCCGTCTCCACGCCAGCAGCCACGTCGCCGCCAGCCGCTGTTGACTCACAGGCTCCGCCGTCGAGTCCCGGGGCTGAGCCCGAGATGCTTTTCCAGGCAAGGCTGAAATGCACAAAATGTTCGACTTGTAAAATATGTAGCGTGAGAAAATAGCCTTTTCTGCTCTCCTCCTCCTGCCGCCGCTCCCCTGCCCCATCTGCTCGCTTGGAAGGCTTCCCGCAGCTGGGGGGGGCTGGCGGCGCACGGGGTCCCTCGGCATGGATGGCATCCACCCCCCGCTGCCCGCGCAGAGGGGCCACCCCTTCGTACCAGTAGGGCTGCCGGGGCAGCACGGGCGCCTCAAGGATGTGCTTGATCCATGAGGATGTTGCCCACATGAAGCCCTCTCCATCTGCCTGCCCTCCCCATGTGCTCCAGCATCCCAAAGTTTCTCTCCCATGAGACACGTTTTGGGGCTAGCACCGGGAATGTCAGCCGGGCTGTGCGTGCCCCGGCACGGGGGATGACGCAGATGGCATTGGCGCATCCCGTGGGGGCTGGGATTTCCAAACCTCTCAAGAGGGTCCTGGGAAATCCCCCTGCAAGGTGCCCCGGCAGCACTAGGAGGGAGCTGCCATTCCAGAGCTGGCCATGAGCCACAGTTTTCAGCCACCTTAATCCATCATTATCTGGGCACATTTCGGATCCTTGCCAAGAGCAAGGTGGGAAGGGGGGGTGTAAGCATGCTTTCCCTATTCCCCTGCCATCCTTTTTGCTGCCTGTGTGTAATTAACAGAGTAATTAAAAACAGGATGAGTTAATTGGTATTCATTTATGTGGCAGATGTTTTTAATTGAGATACGAAACAATTTACCTGTTTACATAAACAATAGCAAATGAAGGCTTGTAAAACAGAGAGGGCGGGTTTTTTTTGGCTTTTTTGTTGTTGTTTCGAGGAAAATCAAACCCATCCCATCCCCCCGCCCCCAGCCACGCCAGCTCAGGGAGAGCAGGAGCTGCTGGCACTGCCTCGGTGGCACTGAGCCAGCTGGTTTGGGTCCATAGGTGGCTGGTTTTGGTTTGAGAAACAGGATTTTTGGGCTTGGGGTGCGTGGAGAGGCTGGCTATGGGTGCTGATGTCTCGTGTGGAGCTGTCACTGCCACGCTGCAGAGGTGGAAGGGGAGAGAGGTCATGGTCCCTGTTGGGAGTTGATGTCCTGGAGCCAGGGCAGAGTGTTGCCCATGGTGCCTCTCCCAACAGTGCTGACATTCCTGGGATGCAGGTGCAGGCAGTGTGGCCGGGGGTTGCTCAGAGAGCAAAGCAAGTTGGGATGTATCCGAGCATGGGGAAACCTGCTTTACCCCAGAATTGGGTGGATGGAAAGTGTCCCAGTGGGCCAGTGGCATGGGACATGTCCCAGGATGCCTGTGGGAAATGTGAGGATGACCTGCTGGGGCTCTCCAGGACTGGGTTCACTTACAAGTTACACAGAGAGTTTAATTAATTGGATTTACTTTTAAAGTTAGTTTTATTTGTGCTGGTGACTGCTGGGTTGTGGATCACTCCCTGCTAGCCCTCCCTAAAATGAGTATATGTGACACTGTGGTGATGGGTTGGCAGCAACCCTCTAGCATTATCATAGGATCATGGAATACTTTGGTTTGGAAGGGACCTTAAAGCTCATCTCGTTCCACCCCCTGCCATGGGCAGGGACACCTTCCACTATCCCAGGCTGCTCCAAGCCCCGTCCAACCTGGCCTTAGATACTTCCAAGGATGCGACAGCCACAGCTTCTCTGGCAACCTGGACCTGGGCCTTGCCACCCTCACAGGGAACAATTTCTTCCCAATATCCAAACCCACCCTCTGTTAGCATCCCACAGCTGCTCTCCTCTCTCCCCCTCCACATGCAACTGGGGATAAGCCACCTCCAAGGTGGCTGCTGTCACCTGCCCCTATCATCACCTCGGCCCCAGGGCGGGGATCAGGAGGAAGATGAGGATACCCTGAGCTCCCTCCAGCTCTGCCGGGCTGGTGCACGTGGCCAGCACTGCTGCCTGGCCGCTGGCACTACTCGCTTGCTAACCTGCTCCAGATGGGACAGCTCAGTCCCTGCAGTCTTACTGGGGAGTTGTTCTTGGCCCTGGTGGCTGCGGCAGCTGAGGAGCAGGAATGCTTCCCTGCCTTTGTTTCGGAGGCAGCCTGGCTTGGGGAGATGTCGCCTCCAGCATCTGGATTTCATTTGTGGCCATTTGGAGAGCATGAAGGATGCTCGGCGCTGAATTCCCTTTAACCCCTTCCTCGCCAGGCAGCTTTGCCTGGTCTGGGAGGGCTACAGGGAGCCAGAGATTTACAATGGCCACGTCCAGGGCAGTTCCCTGCCTGCTCCATCCCTGGGGAGTGGAGAGCAGCCAGCCTGAGTGCACTGCAGTCATCGGGCTCGCCCTCAGCTGGCACATCCCATGTGCTGCCTGGGAAGGACAGAACTCTGGACTGGGACGCTGCCTGTGGTGGGCTGGGCTCCCTGGGGCTATGGGAAACAGCAGATGCCAAGCTGGGATGGCTGCCACTGCCATCCCTCAGGCACTGCTCCTGTCCCGCAGGCTCCAGCCTGCAGGATGCCATGCATTGTGCCCTCTGGAATGCTTGGCTGTGTTTTGGTGCCCACCAGCTGTGTGACAGTGTCACCCCAGCAGGGACCTTGCCTGGGCCAGTGCCGGGGGTTACACCCTGCAGTGAGACAAATGGGGGGCTCAGGGTCACCTGGGGTGTGTAGGGGTCCGGCATCCGCTGGCCCTGGGAGGCAGGGTGGGAACACTCGCTCCCGCCAGCTGAGGAGAAAATACTAATCCTTTTATTTTTATATTATTACTTATTCATCTGGGCTGCACAGACCTAATGGAAACCAGATGGAGAAAAACAGACACGGCCCTGAGCGGCTGGGACAAATTACCCCAAAGAGAGAAAAAAATAGAGGGAAAAAAACTCCAGCAGAGTTTGAGTCGTGCTGGGGAATCGCTGTTTGAAGGTGATGATGGGAAACTGCACTTTGCCCCCCAAAACTTCCTTTGCCCCCCTGGAACTCATCCCATCCTTCAAAGGACCTGGGTTGGTGGCATGGCTGTGGTTGGGTCGTGTGGGCATCTCAGGCTCTTTGTCCCATTGGATTTGAGACCATTCCTATGCCTGCAAAGCTGTGTTTGGGTTGCAGACGTCTCACGGAAAATTTATAACTCGGATCAAAAAAGGAAAACACAAGAAAAAACAGAACCAGGCCTCGTTTCCCCAAGTGCTTGCTCAGCTTCATGGAAACTTTCCTCCTGATGGGAAGCTGTGGAAAAGCTGTTTTGGTGTCAGAAAGAGTGTATCCATGTTTTGCCCTCGATATGGGCATGTGTATGGAGTCAGGGCAGTGAGAGGGATGAGGGTCAGGGTGGGGAGGCAGGTAAGGATGGGGTTGCAAGAACGGACTGTGCTGGGAATGTGAAAGGAACAGGGATGCAGACAGAGATGCAGGCAAGGATTGTGTAGGCAAGCATCAGCTGTGCAGATGCAGGCACCTAGTCAGGGTCACACTCTGTGCCCTGAGTGTGCCCACAACTCAGCCTCTGCCATCGGGGCTGGATCCTGCTCTGCTGAGTGTCAGGGAGAGCCTGGAAGGCTGGAGAAGCTTTGCCTAGAGATGGGCATTGCCGTGAAAAGGAAAACAAAAGGTGTTTTTCAAAACAAACGATTTATTCTGGCAGGCCCTGTAAAGAAACTGATGTTTTAGGGGAGGAATGCTGCGTGGTCTTAAGTTTTCTACTGTGGCTGGAGAGGGAGAAGGGAGCAAGGAACAGAAAACTGGGGCACACACATCCAGGTTTTTCAGGATTAACGTGTGCCATGGAGAGGGAGGGATATCCATGGTGCTGGAGCCATCCAGAAGGAGGCTGTGGGTGCATGATGGTAACCACTAGAGATTTTGGCAGTTACCACCACCTCTCCCATCTCCGGGTCCTCCACACGGCACCGGCTGCGGCACAACCCCGATAACATCTTTCTCGGGATGAGGCCCCGGTTTTATTTAGCCCGGACAATGTGCTCTTGCCGGGTTCAATTAATCTCCCCACAGTTGCCGTGGATTAAGGATGCATATTAGATTAGTGTTTATCAGCCGTGCCGGGGCACAGCAGGGACCCCATGGCCGGGTGGCTGTGGCGGCCGCTTCCATCTTTGGCTGGAGCCGGCGGCAGCTCGGGCACAGTGACAGATCACCGCAGCTGCCAGCACTTGTGGACACCCGTCACTGCCCTCCATGGCAGCCACGGGGCCGAAACCTTGCACTGGGGCCACGCCAAGCAGAGGGGATGGTGCTGGCATGATTCCCCCGGGGATGCCGCTGCTGGGTGTTACTTGGGGTTGGACGTGCAGGGAGGTGGAAGGGAGGCAGCGATGCCAGGGATAGCCCCGTGGGGTGATGGCAGGGAGCCCTGCCCTCCCTGGATTATGAGATCTGGTGCCTCACAGGGCCGCTCAGGGCTGTGGGAGGACAGTCACTAGTGGGTCAATGTCATGATGTGTGGGTTGTGCCATCGCTGCTGCCTCTGAGCACAGGTCACAATGATCCCAGGATCCCTGACTGGTGTTACGGCAGCCAGGAGCTAGCAGGCAGCTGGGAATTCCTGAAACCTGGGCAGGAGGGTGCTATGATGTGGCAGCAATGGCTTTGCAGGGACACACGTGGGCTGTGCCCTATGCTTGGGGCAGAGCTGGTGCCCTGACCTGTCCCCACCACCCTGCATCCCTGCACAGGGCACTGTCCCCACCACTGTGCGCATGACAGGAGGTCCATCATCATCCCCACCATGCTGCTGGCACACAGGACGCCAGCCACTGTCCTTGTTGCCTGAGCTGTGCCATCCTACACTGGGAGCGGATGTGCCCAGGCCAGCCCAAGGTCCCTGAGTGTCCCCTCTGGCCCTGTTTGCAGGGAATCCCGGCACACCCCTCTCACCATGCCCTCTCCCCGCAGATAACGAGGAGACGCGGCCGCCACCATGCCTGACTCGCCGGCCGACGTGAAGACGCAGTCCAGGTCCACGCCGCCCGCCATGCCCCCACCGCCGCCCGCCGTCACCCAGGGAGCCACGCGCCACCCCTCCTTCACACCAAACACCAGTGAGTATGGTCTGGGGACATGGTGCCAGGCTGGGAGCCTGCCCAGCCCCTCTCACCTCCGCGTCACACGCTGCACTTGGGACCAGCAGTGTCCCCAGAGCCCAGTACAGTGCTGGCCGTGATGTGGGGGGGCATTACCTGTCCTCACACTGGAGAAGGTCCTTGGGCTGCACTCCCCAAGCCACGGCTCATGCATGTGCCTATGGATTGCAGCACTTCCCCTGGCCATCAGTGTCCTGAGAGGTGTTTGGGGACAGGGACAGCCTGGTCTCCTGCCGTGCGGTGATCAAATGCTGGCACAGAGCAGCTCATGGTTGGAGGATGCTGCAGGTTGGGGGAGTTCCTGCAGATCAGAGTTGGCCCATTGCGGGTCGCAGGCCTGTGGGGACCCACCTGCCCATCTATGTGTGGCACCCAGTGGTGGCAGGGCGGTGTCATGGCCAGCCACGGTGTCAGGGACCTCCTTGCCCTGCCCAGGCTACGACGTGGTGGCATCAGGGGACTCCGGGTTGGAGTCTATCTCTGTAGTTGAACTGGGGGAGCCCCAGTGTGGTGGCTGTACCAGTGGTACATGGGGTCATTGCACACCCTCAGGGATTGGTCCCTGTGCTGGTGTCACCGTCCTGGAACGTGGATGGACAATGCACATGCCAGGCAGGATCCAGGCAGGTGGGGGATATGGCTGGTCCCCCTGGCAGGAATAGCAGTGGCCATCATCAGTGGCTGCTCCAGCTCCACCAAGATGTATCCTGGGTACGCGCGTTTTGCAAGGGTTTTGCTCGTAGCTGCTTCTTGCTTAGAAAGACCGAAATGGGGAAGAAAATACACTAAAACAACCCCCTGAGATGCAGCCCCGTGACACCTGCTGCCCCCCAGCACTGCTCCTGGACAGACTCTAGAAATCAGCTCGTGCTTGTCTGTGCTCGGAAGGGTTTGGGTTTTCAATCCCAGTCCTGTGGCAGATGTGGCAGCCCAGGTCTTGTTGGATCTGGCACATGGGGCCAGGGTGCAGGCCAGTCTCTCCATCAGGGATTGGCCCAGAGCAGGATTCAGGACATGGGATCAGGGGTGCAGGCAACCTCTCTGCCACAGCTTGGCATGGAGCACTACAGCATTTTGGTTGTTCCTGGTTTCAGGGACCTCATTTGGTCCACGAAATGTGGGGACTGTGTCAGGCAGCTGAGCATCCATCCTGTGAACCCTCCCTATGGCTGCAGTGGGACGCAGGGACCTGGGTCCATTGCAGGTTCAGGTTGTTTTGCCCAGGGCACGTGTGCCCACGATGTGCCCACACCATGCCCACTGTGAGGAGCATTTCATGCAGGACCACCTGGCCGAGAGCTGCCCCCTCTGCTCTCTCATCATAGCGTGTTTTATTTTGCTTGCAGATCGAGACGCTGGCCCTCCGACGTTTCTGCCTCGCGGCCGTTTTCATGGTTGCTTGAAATGGTCGATGGTCTGTCTTTGTAAGTAAAATGAAACACCCGCTCTCATGAGAGACCCGAGCGCAGCCACAGACTGGCCTGGCTGGCACAGGGTCCCTCAGGGGGCATGGGGCTTGGACAGGGGGTGCTCCCCATCTCCAGCCCCTCACCCTGCCCCAGCGGGTCACGGAGATAGGTACCCCAACCCCATCCCGGCCCAGGGACATGTGTGGTGTCCAACTTAGTAACACACCTGTCGCGGGAATAAAAGCAGTTGTGGCCACCGGGTTATTTTCGGCACCTCTTTAGTCGGCGGCGGGCGCTGCCTGGCCGGAGAGCGAGCGGGAGTCCCCCAAAGCAGGCAGGGCTGGTGGGCAGCACAGCACCCCAAGGTTAGTGCCATCCCGGGTGCCTGGAGTGCGCGGGGAGAGGCGCGTGCATGCCGGGAGCCGCGGGGCGACGCGCTCGGGAGAAGGGGTGACACGTTTTCACCCACATTGGCTGTGGAAAGGTCCCTGTGCTTGTGGGGGGCTGGTGCAGGAGACAAGGGTCTGTCATGCTGGAGGTTGGCACCCTAAAATGTCCCCCCTGGGTCACCTGGAATGGGGTGTTCCAGGCAGCTCCCATTCTTCCTGCCTGGGCAACAGGGACAGAGGTGCCAGCATGCTGCAAGCCAGGCTAGTCTCTGTGGGAAATAGGTCATGGATTCTTTCTGAGCGTGCTGAGCAGCTCCCAGAGGGACAGCATGGAGCCCCTTCTCTTGGCTGCCTTGACCGTTGAGGAACTGGATCAGGCTATCACCATGTGGGGATACACTTCATCCCCTTCTTCCCTCCCTTTCTCCTTCCCTCTTTCCCTCTCTTCAGCCCCCACAGCATCGGGGACCAATCCAGGATGTAGCCCCAGGGATGCAGGAGCCTTCCGAAGCCTTCCAGAGGATGCCAACCCGGCATTACCCAGCAGGATCCGCCGGTCGTCCCATCCCAGCCTTGTCTTCATGGTGCCAGGGCACAACTACCCCCTCTGACCTCCCATTCCCTCTCTCCTCAGTGATGAACGGGAGCAGCCACTCACCGACCGCCATCAATGGGGCTCCATCCACCCCGAATGGGTTCAGCAACGGGCCGGCCACCTCCTCCAGCGCCTCCCTCTCCACCCACCAGCTCCCACCGGCCTGCGGCGCCCGGCAGCTCTCCAAGCTCAAGCGCTTCCTCACCACACTCCAGCAGTTTGGGAATGACATCTCCCCCGAGATCGGGGAGCGGGTGCGCACCCTCGTCCTGGGGCTTGTGGTACGTCTGCCGCGTCAGCCTTGGGGTCCCCCATCATCCAGGGATCATGTGTTTTCCTTTTGGGATGGAGATGCTGCTAAAAGGGAAAGAGGGGCATGGAGTGATCTAAATCCTTGAAAAATGGGGGTTGATTTCCTGGCATCTCCTGGGATCTGCACAGCACGGTGCAGGGTTGGTCCTGACTGCTGGCATCGCCAGCAAAGCCTTGAGTATGGTTTTCCCTTGAGAGTGGATTTTCCATGAGCATGGCAGAGGAGAAGGAATGGGGGAGAAACAGCCAAGAATCCCCTAGGGGTGCAGGGCAGGCAGGGGGCTGTGTCAGTGATGCTGAGCCCTGGCTGTCCCGACAGAATTCCACCCTCACCATCGAGGAGTTTCACGCCAAGCTCCAAGAGGCCACCAACTTCCCGCTGCGACCCTTTGTCATCCCCTTCCTCAAGGTGAGTTCCCCAGCCTGGGCATGGTGAGATTCATGGCAGCATTCCAGTACAGGGGATTTAGGGCTGACTTTGGGGTCAGGGCAGGCAGCTGCCTGGGGGTCTGCCCATGTCCCCCCTGGGCACACATGTCCCCTCACACGTGTGGAGTCACATGGGCTGGGGCTGGTTGCAATAAACGAGGGGTCGGCCCATCTGGTTGCCATTTGAAATTCATTAAAACCCCCCTTTTTTTTAATTTAACTTTTAATTTTATGCTGATTCTGCACTGTCACCCTGCTCCAGAGGGGTTCACTGAGCACTGGCACGCCTGGCACCGCCAATGCTGCCGGCAGATGTTCAAGGCCAGTGTCGCCTGTCCCTCATTAGCAAAGGAATAACTAAAAAGTGCAAAAGCAGCCCCTTTTCCACCTCTGCATCCCAGCCCCCCTGTAGTAGAGGTCCTTGGAGTGGAGGTCTGTGCTTACCACAGGAATCTGCCACAGAGCTGCCAGAGCGGTTTGCTCCAGGCTGAACTGGGGGGACAGCAGAGCCCTCTTTCCCTCCTGCCCAGTTTGCAGAGGTTTTGGGATCTGCAGGAGCAAGGAATGGTCCTGGTGGGCACTGGTGGCCCTGCAGCTCCAGGCAGGCTGGGAGCCATCCCGCTGTCCCACTGCCAAGAACGCGACAGCCGTGCCGGCCGCCCTGGCACCCCGCTCCCAGCTGTTCCCACCACCCGTTCCAGATGTTTCTCATTATCCTAACTGCAACCAGCCGGGCTCGGCGTGCTTCCCAGACTTGCTGTTTTTGTGGGATTGCTCCCTCCCGGCCGGGAAAGGGAAGGGAAGGGGAGGGAGGGTCCAGCCCTACTCACCACTGCGTGCATCTCCGGCTTGAGCGCTAACGTGTCCCACAGATGGGATTTGGCTGTGGATCAGCTGCCTAAGGAGAAATCCAGGGCTGGCAGCCAGAGCACCGGGTAAAAGGGGTCTCTGCTGCTTAGTTCCTGCTGCTCCACATGTTCCTGGGGCTGCAGCACTGGGGGGGAACATAGTGGGTGGGTGGGACGGGAGTCCACATCTGATCCTCACACCCCGTGGGTGCCAGACGGGCTGGGGGCTTCCAGAAGTGCAGCCTCCAGGGTGACGGTCATGGGGATAGGGTGGCTTAGGTGACCAAGGGAATGATGCTCTGCAGCCCCTGCCAGGATGCAGGAGGGCTCTGTCAAAGCTGTGCCCATTCCACCAAACACTGTGTGGTGCTACACATGTGTCCCCTAAAAGCCTAGCTGGTCCCTGGGCATCCCAAGGCTGTCCCCTGGGGATAGTGAGCAGGACCCCAAAGGCAAGGTAGCTGCCTGCCCCACATCCCCTGCCCATGGCAGGCTGGGGGTGCAGCTGGGCTGCACCGGGGGGACTTTGGGGCCATGGACTGGACTGTCACCCCCCTCACAGGCCAACCTGCCGCTGCTGCAGCGGGAGCTGCTGCACTGCGCCCGCATGGCCAAGCAGACCCCGGCCCAGTACCTGGCCCAGCATGAGCAGCTGTTGCTGGACGCCAACGCCTCCTCTCCCATCGACTCCTCTGAGCTGCTCCTGGAGGTGGGCGAGAGCGGCAAGAGGAGGACGCCAGACAGGTGCAGACCGGGGACATCATGGGGGATTGTTCAGGGTCACATCCTTGAATAGGGGAGGTTGGTCCCCTGTGGTGGTGGGCATTGGGTGGGGACCAACCTCCTCTCCTCTGCCCAGGACCAAAGAGAACGGTTTGGACCGAGACCCCCTGCACCCCGAGCACCTCAGCAAGCGGCCGTGCACCATGAGCCCGGCACAGCGCTACAGCCCCAGCAACGGGCTGAGCCACCCCCCGAACGGGCTGGGGCACCCCCCTGCCGGCCCCCCCCTGCCCCAGCACTACCGCCTGGAGGACATGGCCATGGCACACCACTACCGCGACGCCTACCGGCACCCTGACCCCCGGGAGCTCCGCGAGCGCCAGCGACCCGCCGGTGAGCCGGGGCATCCCCTCATGCACCGAGGGGTGAACAGGGGGCTGGACTCCCCTGAAGGCACATGGGTGCTTCAGGGGGCTGATTGTCACCCTGCTCTTGCCTTGCAGCCGTGCACGGGACGCGGCAGGAGGAGGTAATCGACCACCGGCTCACTGACAGGGAATGGGCAGAGGAGTGGAAACACCTCAACAATGTACGTAGTGTCTCCCTTGCCCCATCCCACATGTGTGTGCCTCCATTTTGCCCTCCATCCCCACTATGTCCCCCTAGGGCTTTTCTCCTGAGCCTCCTCTGCTCCATGCATCCATCACTCTGGTGCTGGCACAGCCTGGCATAGCCCAAAACTCCCCACCTAGCGCCAAGCACTGCAGCACCCCAGCTGCTCACAGCAAAGTTCCCCCCGCCCCCAACTCTGATATTGCCCCTCCACAGCTGCTGAACTGCATCATGGACATGGTGGAGAAGACGCGGCGGTCACTGACTGTGCTGCGGCGGTGCCAGGAGGCCGATCGCGAGGAGCTCAACCACTGGATCCGGCGCTACAGCGACGCCGAGGACATGAAGAAAGGCAGCCCCCCCTCTGCACGCCCCCACAACAGCTCCTCCACTCCCGAGGCACCCCAGTTAGGTATTGACCCCTAGTGCCACGGGTCCCATGCTGTTGTCCCGGGGGTCCAGCGCTGCCGGCGGGTGGGTTTCAAGAGGGCGGCATCTCCTGATGTCATCCCCTGTCCCCTTCGCAGACGCTCACCGGGAATTTGCGCCACGGCCCCTCTCCGGGTACATGCCGGAGGAGATCTGGAGGAAGGCTGGTGAGTGTGGGGAGGGCACCAGCACTCATCAGTGTGCTGAGCTGGCAGGGTCTCTGCTCTAGTTCCCCACATTGGTGTAGCTGCAGCACTGGAGAAGTTTGGGATAAGTTTGCGGGGAGGGGGGATGCAGCTGCAGAGGGGGATGTGTGGAGCTGGGGCACTGGCACACCCTGGCCACGCTCGGCTGGTGCCTTCCAGAAGAAGCTGTGAACGAAGTGAAGCGCCAGGCCATGTCCGAGCTGCAGAAGGCTGTGTCGGATGCCGAGCGCAAAGCCCACGAGCTGATCACGACGGAGCGGGCCAAGATGGAGCGCGCCCTGGCCGAGGCCAAGCGCCAGGCGTCCGAGGACGCCCTGACCGTCATCAACCAGCAGGAGGACTCGAGCGAGGTAGGGGACTTGGGGGACAGGGAACGGGTTGGGGGCAGCGCAGCCGTGTGGGACCTGCTCCTCTTACAATTGAGTTTGCAGCATCTGCGTGAGAGCGTGGGAACGGGGGGCTGCAGCAACACCGTGGGATGGTGGGGAGAGGGGAGTTCTGTCACCAAAATGGGGATAGGGTGTGTGGTCCATCATGGGGTGCATGGTCCTGGATGGGGATGCACAGCCTAGGGATGGGGATGTATGGTCCAAGATGGGGGAACCTGGTTCAGGATAGGGCAGCACATTCTAGGGTGGGGGTGCATGGTCCAGGATGATGTTCATGGTTTGGGATGTGGGTGCAATGATCCGTGTTGGGGTGCATGGTCTGGGAGGTAGATGCAGGGTCTGGGATGGATGAGTATGGTCTGGTATATAGGTGCATAGTCGGAAATGGAGGTGCATGGTCTGGAATGGGGATGCATGGTACAGAATGATGTGCATGGTCTGGGATGTTGTGCATGGTCCAGGATGGGGAGATACGGTCCAAGATGGGGGTACCTGGTCCAGGGTACGGGAGTACAGTACAGAATCAGTGTGCCTGGTCTGGTATGGGGGGATACACAGTCTGGGATGGATGTGCACAGTCTGGGGTGGGGATGCGGAGTACAGGATGATGTACATGGTCCAGGATAGGGGTGCACAGTCTGGGATGGGGGTGCCTGGTCTGGTATGGGAATGCACAGTCAAGGATGATGGAATGCATGGTCTGGGATGATGGAGTGCCTGGTCCAGGGTGAGGGTGCACAGTCTGTCATGGGGGTGCAGGATCCAGAGCTGAGGTTTGGTTTCCCCTCCCCATAGAGCTGCTGGAACTGCGGGCGCAAGGCGAGTGAGACCTGCAGCGGCTGCAACACGGCCCGGTACTGCGGCTCCTTCTGCCAGCACAAAGATTGGGAGAAGCACCACCACGTCTGTGGGCAGACTCTGCAGGGGCTGCCAGGCCCCACCACTCCCTCTGCAGGCGTGGGGCTGCCTCCCGGACCGGGCCAGCCTGACGGGGTGCCCACCATGGCCAGCAGCCCCAGCGAGGCGGGGTCGGTGGCTGCTTCCCGTGCCGGCACTCCGGCCACCCCGGCCCCGCTGGACAGCGCATCCCGCTGAGCCCCTCGGACTGCCCCACTCCCGCTGCTCTGCAAGAGCCACAGACTGCACTCAGTGCAATTTCCTCAGCTACCTGACTCGTGTGACCTCCGAAACGACCTCTCTAGCTCTCACAAATAATCCTCACGGATCCTCAAACTGGGCTTTAAGTGGAGTTAAGGCAAATACCGGTCTCTGTTCTCTCTTCAGTCTTTTTTTTTGCTTTTTTTGGTTGGTTTTCTATCGGTTGGGGGATTGTGGTTTGGGATTTTAGGGTTTTGTTTTTTTTTTTTTTTTCCTTTTTTGCTTTCTGGATGAGGGATTTGGCTCCAGACTCACCACGCAGTGGCTGGGAAAGACCAGCCCGATCACATCCTGCATCGGCACTGCCAAGCAGCTCGCTTGGAGGAGGAAAGAACCTTCTTTTCTTCATCTCTTTTCTTTTTTTTTTTATTTTTACCTTTTTTTTTTTGTAAAAAAAATAAAGAAAATAAAAAAGAAAACGTCGGACTCTTTGGCTTTAAGTAAGAAATTGTAAAAAAGGAAAAAAAAAAGAAAAAAAAAAGGAAAATCCAAAAACCAGACGACGCGTGACGGACGCTCACCTGTAACTACCTTGCTAGCTAGCCAAGAACAGACCAGACTCACCTCTGCTCCAAAGGAAATCCAAAACCAAGGAAGATCCAAACGTCTCTCCACTGCCAAAGTTCGTTTCGTTCTGTTGTCGCTTCCTTCCCCTCCCCGCAAGGATGGATGGATGCGCCCCTGGGGCTTTAAAGAGTTTCTATTAAAATAAAGCAAAAAAAAAAAAAAAAAGGTGTTTTTTAAATAAAACCCCAGCCCTCGAGGTGTGGGAGGGGGAGATGGGGCTGAGAACCGCCCAGGCGGGCGCAGCTGGAGCCAGCACGTCTCTACCTCTGCCCGCCGCCACCCTGGAAAAGGAGAATAAAAAATGAGAATAATAAAAAAAAAGAGAATAATAAAAAAAAGAATTAAAAAAGAGATTAAAAGACAGATTTTGTTTTTCTCCCCCCCTGAAGCTGACGGGGGCCACCCACAGTTGGACCCCCCCCATCCTTTCGCTGCCGGGCTGCTCCCACACCCCATGTTGGATTTGTTTCACAAGGATTTTTAAGAGGAAAAGGAAAAGGAAAAAAGGAAAAGGCAAAGGAACACTGCCTCCTTCCTGGCTGAGGAGGCAGCCAAGGACAATATCGATTATTTTGGGATTCTTGCCTCGCTGGAGCAGTGCAGACGACAGGAGTGCAATACGGAAAGTCCAGCGGCTCCAAGCAGAGGCAGCAGTGCTGTGCGCTAATGTGAATGTAAATAGTGTTTTGCAGAGGTCCAAAAAATGAGTAATAATGATGATAGTGATAATAATAAGAGACTTTTGCCAAATAAAGGATGAGGAGAAGGTGAGGGGGCTGTGGCACTGTCCGGAGCGAGCCGGAGGCCTGGAATCGAGCGGAGCTGTAGTTTTTCCACATTTGCAAAACCCATCCTGTGTGTTTTCTGTAGGGGAGGAAGAGGAGGGAAGGGCTGGGGCCGGGTTGGTTGTGTTGCCAGTCACCCTGGGCTGGGCCAGGCCACTGCAGAGCTTGGTGCATGAGACACCCCAAGGTGATGTCACTGGCCCTGTGCCACCAGCACCGAGACCTGCTGGGGGTTTCTCTGCACCCCGAGACCTTGGTGCATCCCTTGAGAGGGTTCTGTGTACTCCAAGAACTTGGTATGTCACCTTGAATGAGTTCTGTGCACCTCGGGGTCTTGGTGCATCCCCCTGGGAGGGTTCTATGCACCCCAAGATCTTGGTGCATCTCCCTAAGGGGCTTCTATGCACCCCAGGGTCTCAGTGTATCCCCCAGGGGATTTCTGTGCACCCCAAGATCTTGGTGCATCACCTTGGGTGAGTTCTGTGCACCCCAAGATCTTGGTTCATCCCCTTAGTAGGGTTTTGTGAACCCCAGGTTCTCAGTGCATCCCCCCAGGGAGATCCTCTGCACACCAGGACCTTGGTGCATCTCCCTAAGGGTTCTGTGCACTCCAAGGTTCTCTGCACCCCAAGGTCTTGGCACGCCCCCTGGGGAGGCTTCTGTGCACCCTGAGACTTTGGTGCACCTCCTGGGTGGTTTCTGTGCACCCCAACACTGGGAGCTTTGCCAGTTGCCCCTCCAGTGACCACTTTATTTATGGTGTGACATATGTAATATTGTCTATTTTTCTTACGTTTCCTGAGAAGAGGTAATATATAAGAGTATTGCAGATGCCCCTGCTCACCTGGGTGTCCGTCCTGTCCCATCCCTGCCCTCTCCCCCGCGTGTCTCCGCTGGGGCTCTGCCTCTCTACCTCCACCTCACCAGGAAACCGCGGGTGAGAGCACTTCCACAGGGACTGCTCTCATTTCCACTCCCTGCTGTTTTGCTCTTTTTTTAATTATTATGATTTTTCTTTTTTTTTTCCTTTTCTTTTTTTTTTTTTTAATAAGAATAAAACTACCCTACAGAACCTTGCATTGAAACCAAAAGCCGGGGGAGGGCAGGAGGGGACGGCAGTGACGGGCGGCGCGGCGTCAGCAGATGTCCAAACCAGAACGACAGCTTTAAATGTGATATTTCCCAAAAAATTTCATCCTCCTATAGGAGGACAGTGCGGCCTCGGGGCCAGGGCAATGCTGTGGTGGTGCTGGTCAGAGCGGTGGGTGCTTCCCTGGGGTTTTACTCCAAACTGGTGGTGTAGGGGTGTGCAGGGGCCCAAGGGACGTGTGCCACATGCTGTGCCCCAGCCGTGTCCTTTGATGGCTTTGTGGCATCTGGGAGGTGGCAGGTGGATGAGCAGCATGTGCTGGCACAGCCTGGTGGGGGCAGGGACACCACCTGGTGGTTGTGGGGCAGTGTGGGGACACAAGGTGCCATGGTGGCTGGGCCAGACCAGGTCCCCATGGCTGCCCACAGCTCTGGGGTTTCCTGCCCCCATCACGGCTGGTGTGGGGACATAGGGACAGCATGTCCCAGGTCCCTGTCTCCACAGGGAGGCAGAGCCAAGGTCACCGGGTGCTGGCCGTGGCACCAGGCTGGAGGAGGTGGCAGGAGAAACGTGGCTCTCCAGTGCCAAGCACTGCACTGGTGTCCCATCTCCAGCCCCTTCCTCACATTCGCAACACGAAATTCCAGCTGAAACCAAAGTGCCGCATCCCAGAAAGGCTGGACATCCCAGAGTGGTGGTCCCACACCTGGGCTTTGCTCCATCACTGTCAGAGCCTCCCAAACCCTCCCCCGGCACCTCCTCATCCTCCTGCTCTGGGGGCTGCTGGAATCCCCTCCTTTTTCCTTGGGGTAACTCTCTGGATTCCACTGGGTTTGAGATCAGGGACAAGATGCCACAATGTTCCCAGGCCCCAGGCACAGTGGTGGGGTGTCCCCACTGCCATGACAGCTCCGAGGTCTCCTCCAATGCCACAGACCCTGGAGGGAGGTGGGGTCCCCATGTCCCCCCTCCCTCCCGGCTGCGGGCAGCACCCATTCCCTGGTCCCGTGCGGGGCTGAGCCCTGCCTGTGTTACCCTGCCAGCCCTGGGGATGGGGGCACTGGGGCACAGGACTCCCTGGAGGGCTGGAAACCAGAGCCAGGCACGGGCTTTGGGGGCCAGCCCTGAGAGATGATGTGGTAGGACTTTCCTTCGGCATGCTGTCCCCCCCCTTGCTGTTTCCTGCTTTCTCTAAGTGTACTGTATGTTTGACCTGTGAAAGATGTAAACTTTATGATTCAGGTTATGTCCGTTCTTAACTCTGTATCTGTGTAATAAAGACAGTTTAATATCAACCGGAGCCTCTGTAGCCTGGGCTTGTGCTCGGTGCCCTCACACCCTGCTCCTGGCAGTGCCTTGCACCCGGTGTCCTCAGTCCTGGGTTGGGGAGTTCTTTACAGCCCCGGGGTCGGCCACTGCAAAGGAGGGGTGTCCACGGTGGGAGGACTCAGGTGTGTCCCTAGGGAACCCAAAGGCATGTGTCCCCCCTTGGGGTGCTTCACTGCTCTCCCTGTCCTGGGACTTGGCTGCAGTCTCCAGCACCCCCAGCGAGGTCGGTGGACTGGGAGGGTCAGGGGGACTCCCCAGCCCCGGAGGGGCTTTGCCCCCACCTGGCAACGTGTGTCATCCCCAAGTGGAGGTCGCTGCCGCCCCCGGGTCTCGACCCCTTCGGCCCAACGTCCTGGGGGGTGGGACCACCTCCCACGCGCTGCCGGCACGGGGCGGGGCCTGGCGCGCGCCGCGCTCTGATTGGCCGCTGATGTGTGAAAGTGGCGCGCCGGCGCCAGGGCCGCTCGTGGTGGCGGGAAATCTGCACGTGGGCGAATCTTCCGCCGGCTCAGCGCAGCATGTTCGGAGGTCGGAGCAGGTGAGGCCGCGGGGGGGGCTCGGGGACGGGCACAGCTCGGGGACAGCTGTTGAGGCTCTCTCGGGATGGGACAGGGTCGGCTTCATGCACAGGGGTGGGAGAGCATGTCCCTCTGGGGGTAGGAGGGTGCAGGTCTGCCTTTGCTGGGGGAGGCAGAGCTCCCTGCTGCTCCCTCTGTGCAGCCTGAGAGCTCTGCTGGTGGCCATGTCCTGCCTTCTCTTCCCCTTTCCTGCCAGCTGGCTGGGGACTGTGTACCTAGGTTTTCGTCACCTGAGGGAAGTTGTTTCCTGTTCCCTTCTGTTGCCCTCCTGAGCTGGGAAGTGACTCAGTGTGAACTGAAGACCTTTTGGTTGCCCTCACTCTTGCAGTTTTGCAGTCTTGCCTCACAGAGAACAAGCTGCATTAGTGTCACCTGTTCATCCTTTTGCTGGGAACACCCTGAGAGCCTTTGCTTGGCTGAGATTCTGCTTTAGCTTCCATGCTAGATGGCTGTTTGTTTGTTAAGTGCCTTTTTGCTCCTTGTCCTGCCCAGTCCTCTCTTCCTGGACACTTCAGATATCTGGTGGCAACACTCACTGTCCCTAGAAGCAGAGGAGGTGTCCTGGGACGGGACAGAGATGGCAGCTTTGTGTAAGGCAGCAGATGACGACTCAGACCTGAGCCAACTGGAGGGGAACAGCAAGGAGGAGTTGGCTGTGCAGGACCCAGTGAGTGCCTGCCTGGGCGGGGAACCAGTTCTCCTTGGTGTTGGAAGGAGATAGGAAACTTTCTACACCTGGAGTGTCCCTGCTTTGTGTGCTGCTCATGCCAGTCTTGCTTTGGAATTCAGGAGCTGGAAGCCATCAAAGCCAAACTGCAGGAGATCGAGAAGGAGGATGAGAAGCTGAAGGAGTTGCAGCTGGAAGCTGAGAGCCACCTGTTTATGAGCTCAGAGACAGGTATGGGCTGTCCCTGGGTGCTGCTGTGCCCCCAGGGACACCTCTGGGGAACAGGAGCCAGAGCATGTGGCTTTGCTTTTCTGGGCACCTGGGACTGGTGAGAGAGGGGGATCCAAGCATGGCATGGTGCTAATGCAGGTTATATCAGCTCTTACCTCCTGTCTATGTGGGCCAAGATGCAATAAATTAATTTAATTACATTTAATTCAGGTAAGTAATTGAGTTTAGCACCAACAGCCCCAGTAGAGGAGTCACTGTGAAGGGAAAAGGGGCAAGGGCATGGAGGAGGAGGAGGCAACAGTGTGGGGATTTGAATACACCTGGATGTGACTGGGGATCTGAGGAGCTTTGGAGTGTGGCAGCTCAGTGGTGGCCATGCTGGGGGCAGACCTGGATAGATAGAAAGACATCCCTCTGCCACATAGCTCCTGCCACTCTGTCCATGACAAAGCATCCTCCTTTCCACAGGTCTCTTCCCAAAGACAGCCAAGGAGAAGGTGGAGGCTGACCAGCGATCCATTTATGTGGGCAATGTAAGTGGGAGCCCTGGAACACAGCGCTTCCCATTGCCACGTGTCCCAGATTCCAGCCCTCCACCAAAGGCTCAGTGGTCCCATCCCAAGTGTTCCTTCTCTGCCCAGCCCAGACTGGGAATGTGGCTCAGCCTCTGCCTGTGATTCTCATTTACTTGCAGATCCTCTGTTGCAAGTGTCAGCTCCCCAAAATACCCCTCTGGAAGCTGAGGGTTGTGTGGTGTTTCTTGTTCCCTCAAAACTGGGTGGGCTCTCTCAGATTTGTGTTTCCAGGCTTGGAGACACTGGGAGGGTCTCCTGACCCTCAGGAAATGCTGGAGCTGTGGTGGTGAGGTGTGAGTGGGGCCAGCTGGGCCTTTTGCCTCCCATGATGGGCTGTGAATCCCAGACGCACGAGCTGGATGGGCCGGGACTGTCGTTGCAGGTGGATTACGGGGGCACAGCGGAGGAGCTGGAATCTCACTTCAACAGCTGTGGGCAGATCAACCGGGTCACCATCCTCTGTGACAAGTTCTCAGGGCACCCCAAAGGGTCAGTGCTGCGTGCAGGGGTTGGGGTCGGCAGAGCATCCCTGGGGCTCTGCTCACCCTGTCCCCTCACAGGTACGCCTACATCGAGTTTGAGGAGAAGAGCTCTGTGAAGGCTGCGGTGGAGCTGGACGAGAGCACCTTCAGGGGACGGGTCATTAAGGTAAGAGCTGGGTGAGGCCCCGGGGGCTGTGCCCACCCTCCCATCCCAGCTCCAGGTGTGTTGGGCTGTGCTGAATGCCAGTTCTGACAGCCCCTCCCTCCTTCCAGGTGCTTCCCAAGAGGACCAACATGCCTGGCATCAGCACCACTGACCGTGGGGGCTACCGGGGCCACTACCAAGCCCGGTGGGGAGGCTATTATGGAGGGCAGCACCCCAGGGTGCGAGGGAGGATATACAGGTAAGTGGCTGAGCAGGGGGATTCCTTATGTATGGAGCAGGGTGTCCTTAGGGTGAGGTTACTTGCCCCTTGCTCTGGCTGTGCTCAGTGTCCTGGCTTTGCACTTCCCACCATAGCATGGATGAGGAGGATGGAGAAAGGCTCTGTAAGGAAAGAACACCTGAAAAAACCTGCTGCTGCCCCTCTGTCCCTGGAGGGATTTGGGGGATGGTGGGTGCACGTTGCACTCCCAGCCTTGACTGGTCCCTGAGCTGTGCCTGGTCTTAGGGCTCCCCTGGTTTTGGGGGTGCAGTCTGAGGTAGCTGGTGCAGAAGGGTGAATCCCAGCCCTTGGAGGGGTGAGGGAGTAGGTGCCCTGTACTTTAGGATGCTGGTTTTGTTCCTGTTTAGGGGTCGGGCAAGGCTGCTGCCTTGGTATTTTCCGTACTAGAAAGGACTGGACTGCCCTGGTGATGCCAACGGGACTGAAAAGAGGAGATGGGATTGGGAGAGATTTAAAAAATGCCTACCAAAGCCAAAAAAAAGATTAATTTAAAAAATGCCATCTGCCTGGCTGTGAGGATTTACTGGTGAGCCCTGTGCCAGGCTGTGGGAGGGAAGATGGAATCTGCTCCCTCCTGCCAGAATCCCAGGAGGGGCTCATCTCACCTCAGCTCTGCTCAGGGGACTGTGTTTGCATCGAGAACAGGCTTGTTCCAGAGAACACTGTCCTGGGAAGGGAAGAGCTCTCCCAGACCTTTGTCTCTTTCTCATCCCATGGAAAAGGGCTGTACTGGAGGGTTTTGTTTGGCTCCTGGCTGTCCAGGTGATCTCTACCCCACTGCTCAGCTGGGAAGCTCCCTCAGCTCTGCCAGCCCTCCCTACAGCAGCTGAGTGCTGCCTTCTCTTCTCCTAAGAAGATCCTAAAGACCTTCCCAAAGACTCTTTTCTTCTCCAAATTAATGTCTTGTTTTGCAGCTCTAGGTCTGACTGCTGGGGAGCTTTTCCTTCATCAGCCCTGTGGTTTCCTATCTTGCTCTTGAAGCCTGATGTGGTTTGGGTCCGGTTTTTAGCTCGCTGCCTTTGTACATCTAGGGCAGAGAAAAAAATTCCCTTGCTATTTCTCTGGAAGCCTCTTCTCTGGTAGTTAAACAAGACCTGGGTGTCACAAAACCCTTCCCCTTCTTTATTTTGGAAGTCAGCAACCCCCTCTTCCCTCCCTCCTTCTTTTATTCCAAAGCTACAGGTAACTGCCAACTCATCATTTGACTTTATTTCCAGCAGTAGCAGCATCACAAAATCACCTCTGTTGTTTCAAATTTGGTCTGATTTTCCTCTTTATTCCCACCATAATTCCTATTCTGGATTTGCATTGAGGATGGTGTGAGCCCAGCTGAGCTGGAGGATTGAGATCAAAGTGCACCACAGGAGCTGCAGACCAGGGAACAAGGTTCCTGGCTCTTCCCTTTCCTGTTGATTTTGTGTTTATGAGTTCTGAAACCACTTGTTTCTAAAGGGAAAACTTTTGTGTTAGAAGAGGCAGGCTGGAAACATCAGCAGACAGTGTTCCTGGGGAAGTTATGCATGGAAACGGGTTTTATTATGTAATTCTCCCACTAATCTTTCAGGATCCTTGGTTAGGATTCCTCTAACCCAGATGCAACAGATGCAACTGACTCGTAAAGCAGCTTTTCACAGCTCAGGGGGCATTGCCAGGCTAAAAATCCCACTGATTTTTTTTTCCCCTTTAAGATCTCTAGATTTTTATTTTTTAAAGCTTGGGGCCTTAACTCTTCATGCTGTGATTTTGTGCTCAGTGCTGCAGAGACTGACCTTGATTTGAGCTCTTCTTAGGCTTAGACTATAAACCAGCTTTTTGTAGTTTGGTAGGTTTGTAAATTTTTGAGACTTATTTTTTAATTAAAAATTTTTATTGAGAATTATTTTTAAATAAAAAACTACTTTGGGGTGTTTGGACTGTTGTGGAAGAGGAAATGCAGAGCTGCTGTTTCCGAGTGAAAACAGTAAAGATTTTTAGATTAAAATACTTTGGGATAGCAATGCACAGCTGTGCCCTGTGGAGATGGTGGGAGAAGCTTGAATCTCCCCTGATTTGCCAGATTGTTGATTAAATGTACTTAAGTTCTGTTTGAGAAAGTATTGTAACTGTCACTTGTTTTTAAAATAAATGATCCTGCTGCGTGAACTTCATGTGCAGTTCTGGCTTTCTCCAGGCTCCCAGGATCCTCTGGAGCTGTGCAGCTCTATTTTTTTAGCTGGTTTATGTGTTTTTTAACTGATGAGGTGCTTGAAGCACAGGCTCCTGCCTGTGGGGCGTGAAAGGCTTGGAGTGAGGTGTGTGAGAAGCACTGAGTAGCTGCTCAGTGCCTACTTCTGCTTGCATCACCTTGTAATGATGGAAAAAGTTGGGATGCTTTTCCAGTCCAATTTGTGTTTTATTCCATGTAAATACCTGCTATTGATTGGGGAGTCTTTAATTGGAGCAGCAGGGAGCTGCAGGGGAGGAGATACTAGTAGAGATTAGTTTGGGATGAGCCAGGCAGCTGTGCAATCCTGATGGCTTAATCCCTTGGGTGGATTTATTCCAGCTGTACCTGTGCTGGGAATCACTGTGGAGTGTTCTTGGGCTGTCTGGATGAGGTGCAAAGTGATAACAGCAAAAAGTGAGTCACCCAAAAATCATCCTGGGAAGGGAAGATCCCAAAATTATTTGGGTTGGAAGGGGCCTTTAAGCTCATCTTGTACAGCCTGACCTAGTGGAAAGTGTCTCTGCCCATGGCAGGGGTGTGGGATGAGATGAGCTTTAAGGTCTTTACCCACCCAAACAATTCCATGATTCTGTGAACAGTGAATTCTGTGCTATACTCAGGTTTGCTTGAGTACAAATCCATGCAAACCTTGCAGGTGTCAAGTTTATTTTACAGATTAAAATTAAAATATTACACAGACTGAAGACAATATTTACATCACTGCTCCTGTACAGGGGGGATGCTCCCAACAGTGGGATGGAAAGGGGTTCAGCACACCTGCATCATCATGGAGTTCACCATATTATCAAAAGCCCTGGAGAAGGAAATAAACAACAGATTATTAAAGGGAGCAGCTAGTTCTGCACAGCAGGGCTTTGTAACACCACAGTATCTCTGCCTGGCTTTCCCTAAGCTGCACACGTGGTTTTGCTCTTTTTTACTCTGTTGAGTAATTAATGACTCCTAGTTAAACTAGGAAAAATACATTTTCTTGACTTAATGTTTTTAACACCAGTTCTGAGGTGAGAGTCAGAGTTCAATATAACTTTTTATAAGTTTTCTATAGGCAGAAACGGCCCCAAACCAACATAGCTATTCTTATTTAGGCACTTAGAGCAAACACTCCTAACTGGTCCAGTACAGGGTTCGTCGTGTTAAATCACAGGTACCCTGAAAGTTCCAGAAAGGTGACAAAGACATGGGGATCAGTGTGGAAAACCCACTCACCTGGAATGGATCCGGTCCCCAGGGTTATAGAAAGGGTTACACATGATGTCTGTGTATGAATTATGCAGCTTCCGGAACATCTGAAAAGGAATTATAAGTGAACTAATTTGCTTCTCAGCACTGCAGGGTAAGTGGCAGGAGCACAGGCAGTGAGGGGGCTCTGGGTTGCTGCACTTACACTGCGGATCTCGTTGTCTCGAAGGGCCGTGTTGGAGGAATCCACCACCATGACAAACTTCACCTTGGAGTTTGTCACGTAGCCATACCTGTGCAGGTGTTAAGGATTGTGCTGCTGGCACACCAGGGCCTGGCAAAACCACCAGAACCAGGCTGGAATGCAGAGAGAGGAAACGTGAGGAAACTTCCTCCCAAGGGGCAGCACCAATCTCTGCTCTGATGACCAGTGACAAGACCTGAGGGAACAGCTGAAGCTGTGCCAGGGGAGATTTAGGTTGGATATCAGGAAAAGGTTCTTCCCCCAGAGGGTGGTTGGGCACTGAACAGGCTCCCCAGGGCAGTGGTCACGGCCCCAAGGCTGCCAGAGCTTAAGGAGCATTTGGGCAATGCTCTCAGGACAGGGTGAGATTGTTGGGGTGTCCTGTGCAGGGCCAGGGGTTGGACTTTGATGGGTCTCTTCCAACTTGGGATGTTCTATGATTCTATGAAGTTCTGCCTGTAGGACTTCTTTGGGAGACCAGAGAGACCTGAAGATCTAACAGCCAGTGGGACTGACCTGAGGCGCCCAGAAGAAACACCCAGTTTATTAAAACCCAGGAGCAACATGGTCTAGTGGAAGATCTCTCTGCCCATGGCAGAGGGTGGAACTGAGTGGGCTTTAAGGTCCTTTCCAACCTAAACCATTCCATAATTCTATGACCCACAGGGCTGTTGGGAGTCACTGGTCCAGCAACAGCAGGAGAAAAGCAGCTCTGTGTTCATTAAATTAAACACACCGTGGTCTGGCAAAAGGCGTGAGAAAGATACACTTTGTAGTCTTCAGTGGGGTAGAGGAGCCCCAGGTAGAGCTCCCTCTGGTCCACAAGGGCTTTGCCCATGGCTGAGATCTTCTCATCCACGACATCAAGGGATGTGTGAACAGTGTAGTGGAACTTCAGCTCGTTCTCTGTGGGGACACTCCGGATGTACAGGGGGTAGTTCTGAGGAGGAGAACAAATCACACTGACCAAGACCTTCCACTCCATGAGTGATAGTGCCCTGACAGTGCTTCACAAAAAGAGCTGCTGCTGACAGGAGCTATTAACCATTTTACTTTCACAGCCCCTTTCACACCTTCAGACCCTCAGTGCAGAGCTGTCCCTGGGGCAGGACATTTGCACAGGCACTGCACAAGGCTCAGGCCTCTCTGTTCCTGTCTCCTAATCCCAGCAGAGCCTGTGCCCAGCTCTTCCTGAGGAAAACCCCTCTCTTCTCCTGGCAGCAGGTCAGCAGGACACTGTAGAGCACCTCTGTGCTGCCCCTGCTCTGATCCCAGCCTATTTCAACCACCCATGTCTGCCCCGCTCCTGTATCTGTGCTGCTCCCCTCACTCCTGCTCACACCCCATAGCCTGAGCCCCTGCCCAGGTCTCCTCTCCTCAACCCCACAAGCTCACCAGCCCCACAGCCCCAGTTCTGTTCCCCTCGCTGCTGCTCAGGGACCAAAACCTGGGACCCAGCCCCTTTCCCCTCCTCAGGTGCCATGACCCCACCTGGCCCCACTGCTCAACCTGGACCCACTCTAGCCCTGTAAACCCCCCTGATCCCCTGTCCCCCTCAGGCCCCAAAACCAGAGCCCCAGCCCTTCTCCCCTCACCGTTCCCAGATGCCACAGCTCTATCTGACCACCTTTTTCCCCTCAGCCCCACAGCTTAAGCCCCGGGCCCTCTTCCTTTCTCCGGCCCTATGACATGACCCCACCTGGCTCCACTGCCCCACTCAGTATCCCACATCTCGAGCTCCTGATCAGGCCCCATGACCCCACCTGGATACACTCTGGCAGTACAACCCCCCCCGGCCCTCCTGTCCCCCTCAGGCCCCAAAACCGGAGGCCCAGCCCCTCTTTCTCCGACGCCATGACTCCACCTGATCCCCTTTCCTCTTCACGCCCCAGGCCCAGCCCCTCACCTCTCCTCGAACCCCACCTGACATCGCTGCCACCCTCAGACTCCACAGCCTGAGCCCCAGGCCCCACAGCTGCCGGTGACTCCCTGTTCCCCTCAGACCTCACCCCGGTCAGGCCCCGCTGTCCCCCCCTCACCCTCCCCGTCCCGCTCCCCCCGCACCTCCTTGGCGATCACAGCGATGCAAACCGCCATCTTGGCGCCGCCGGTCACGTGGGCCGCCGGGCGCGCGCGGAGGGGGGGGCGCGGTCACGTGTGCCGCCGCGGGTCACGTGGCGCGCGGGGGCCCCGTTGCCATGGCGAGCGCGGCGCTGCGGCCGCTGTGCCTGTGCTGGGCCCTCGGAGCCGCCGCCGCCGCCCCCAACATCCTCCTGCTCCTCATGGACGACGTGAGCGCGGGCACGGGCCGGGCACCGCGAGGGAGGGACCCCGCGGGGCTGCGACACGGAGGGGCGGGGGGGGAGGGTGCAGGGAGGGGGTGGTGAGGGGTCTGGAGCATCTGCCTGGTGAGGAGAGACCGCGGGAGCTGGGTCTGGGTAGTCTGGAGAAGGGAAAACTGAGAGGGGATCCCATCTCTCCATACGGATGTCTTCAGGATGGTCCCGAACTCTGTTCAGTCTCGGAGTTTGTCCTGTCAGCGACAGGACGAGGAGCAATGGCCATAAATTAAAATACAAGAAGTTCCACCTCAAAATGAGGAAGAACTTCTTTACGTTGAGCGTGGCAGAGCACCGGAACAGCTGCCCGTGGAGGGGCCTGGAGTCTCCCTCTCTGGAGGCATCCCAGACCCACCTGGACATGTTCCTGTGCCATCTGCTCCAGGTGACCCTGCCTCGGACTGGATGATCTCCAGAGGTGCCTTCCAGCCATTCTGTGATTCTGTGATGTTGGTCACTGTGAGGGGGTTGGTGGCCATGGGAGAGCTGAGTGCTTGTCCCCAGAGGTGGGTTCTGGGAAGGGATCAGCGTGGGACCCGAGGGAACGGCTGGAGCTGTGTCAGGGGAAGGTTGGGTTGGATATCAGGGAAATGTTCTTCCCCCAGAGGGTGGTGGGCACTGAACAGGCTCCCCAGGGCAGTGGTCACGGCCACAAGGCTGCCAGAGCTCAAAGGAGTATTTGAACAATGCTCTCAGGAACAGGGTGGGATTGTTGGGGTGTCCTGTGCAGGGCCAGGAGTTGAATTTTGATGATCCCTGTGGGTCTCTTCCAACTCAGGATATTCTGAGGAAAACTGGGGTTCAGCTCCATAGAGTTCTTGTTGTGGGAGGCAGGCTGGGGGACTTGTGGTGAGGTGGAGGCTCTTCACAGAATCATGGAATGGTTTGGAATGGAAGGGACCTTCAAGACCATCGTGTTGCAACCCCCTGCCTTGGGTAGGAACACCTTCCACTAAACCAGGTTGCTCCAAGCCCCATCCAACCAGGCCTTGGACACTTTCAGGGCTGGAGCAGCCACAGCTTGTGTTTTCGGACTTGTGTTTTCGGAGTGTGTCTTGAGCATTTCTTTGCTTTCTGTGCTCGCTAGAGCTCTGTCTCACTGACTGTCATGGAGCAGAGCTCTCCCTGACGTACACAATCCCTGTTAGTCACAGTTTCCAGGCCTACCCATCATCCTTTCCAGGTGTTGTGGTCTCCCTGTGCCACATCTGTGCCATGTTCCAGTGGCGGGACAGCCCAGGAGTGGGGTCTGTGCTGTGATTCATGGTCAGAACTCCTCAGCACGTGGTTCAGGCACAGCCTGTGTGATGATCTGGGAAAGTTTGAGTGAAATAAGCTGGAATATTTGAGTAAGTTTGGCTCTGAAAGCCACCACGGTCTGGTCTTTCTTGAGTCCTTCCCAGATTTTGTGTAAAAAGTGGCAGAGAAATGAAAGGAAGCCCCAGGCTCAGCATATTCCTGCCCCCTCCTTCACCTGCCCCAGGTGACCTTTCCTTATTCCGTGTGTGTGGATGTCCTGAAAACAAACAAGATTTCTCTGAGCTATTAAGTCAAATCTTTTGGAATTTGGAATTAAGAAATACCTTATCCAGAAGTCTGATCACCTTGTCTGTCCTTCCTTTCGTAATGTCTGAGCAATTCACAGTCCTTGGGAGAGGACTCAACAGTAAATATTGCAAAACAGGTGTCTTTTAAACCTTGGTAGACTCATCCTGAAGTTAAAGCTTGGCTTTGTAGGCTACACAAAGAATTGTGGCAACTGTGGTGGATGGAGTTGTAGTAGCAGCAAATAAGGTGCATCTACAAGTGTGGACAAAGAAACTCCAACACACTTCAGGAAATATTTTAAAAACCCACACTTGCCTCCTGAAAAACTAAAAAAAGAAGAGGAGTAACTACACTAATTTTTGCTCTCTGAACTGGGTGGGAAAAATGTGCAATAAATCATTAAAGAGCAAAATTAATCACAGATCTGTTTCCAACTTAAAGTCTTTCCACTTTTGCACCCTTGGCCATATGGATAAGGAGATATATCCATTTCCAACACGTTCAGGTTGCTGCTATCTTCCTGGTTTGCTTTTCTCCTAATATTTTCATGTCATCTTCCAGATGATGGTTTCCTAAAGATCTCCATACATCCTGCCCTCTGTATCTGTTGCTCACCTGAGACACACCTGAGTTAAAGGAATCTGTTGCCTTTTTAAAGCACAATATAATCGCTGGCACTGGTGGTGCCTAATGGCTCATTAAGTTGTTCCCTTCAAGAACCTTCTGCCTCAATTTGTGTTTTTCCCAGTAATGGTTTTCAGCACAGAACACAGACACTGGAATGGGAATTTTATGGTTCTCCTGGCGCGTGACCCCTCGGAATTAGGAGGAAGAACAGGGTGAAACCACAGATAAGCAGAGAGACATGTGATGCCTCTGGCAGGTTTCTCTCCTCTTGCTTTAAAACAAACACTTCCTTGTTTTTCCTGCAGTGTTGCTTTTGAGTTTAGACCTTTTCCTTGTGCTTCTAGTTTCTTATATGCAGAGGGGTAGATCCAGAAGCTGAGACAGAATCTGGGGTCCAGCACAAAGCAAGGACTGAAGGGTCGGATGTGGCAGTTGTACAACACCAAGTATATCATGTGTAACTTCCTGTGTCTCCCTGCTCTGTGTCCTCTTCAGGCCTTTGAGTAACACTGAAGGCACTGGGGATCTTACAAGTGGTTTAATGCCTGTTAGTAAGTAATTTAATCTCATGTGTGCCTCAGTTTCCCATCCACCGGGGAAAAGTGCAAGAGTTCCCTGTTTCACCGGGCTGGGAAAGATCCTTTTTGTCATATTTGGAAAGCACTGAGTAGGGAGAAGAGCACTGTAAAAATTTATAAATTAAGGGATATGTTATGTGGGCTCAGAAACATTGTGGTTGTGGCAAAGGACTTGTACATCTTTTGGTGTGCTCTTTTTACAGATGGGTTGGGGGGATTTAGGGGCTTTTGGAGAGCCTTCTAAGGAAACTCCTAACCTGGACCAGATGGCTGCAGAAGGGATGCTTTTCCTGGATTTTTATACTGCCAACCCCCTCTGCTCTCCCTGTAAGTAAACTGGAGTTTTAAACCATGTAAGCACAAGAAACATCTTATTTTGGGAAGTTTGGGGTGTTTGCCAGGCTCTGACATGAACTCACCAACAAACCCTCAGGCCAGAGTTTGGATTTGGCGCTTTGATCTTGCCTTTTGCTCCCTTTTTATTTATGTTTTGATTGGAAAACCTACAGTCTTTAGTTCATGCAGAGCACTGGTGCAGTGATCACATCAGCCCAGCTAAAGGATTTTTTAAACCATTACAATTCAATATTCCAGCCCCAGTCATTGCATTTTTTTACCTTTCTTACTTTGGGATAAACAAAGCAGAATCTAAACTGTTGCTGAACGTATTTTGTCTGATTGTGTTGGCTATGGTGAAGAACGGCAGCGGGCTTTGTCCTGTTTTTGACCCTGGTGACTTGGAGATTCTTGGGACAGGGACGAGAGATAAAAGAAACACTTGGGTCTGGGAAACACAGATATTTTTATCCTTATTTTTTTTCTGTGGGGTGGTTTCTTTTTTTCCTTTCTTTTACCCTCAAACGTGATTAACTGCCAAGAACTGAAACAAAAATGAGGAGCAGGGACTTTTTATGTGGGCTTTCGTTTAGGATATCACTTGGCAGTGTGCTGATGGCATCCCTGCTCAGAAAAGGCATTTAAAATATGCTGAAATCCTGCTAAGTCCAATGGTGGACTGAGTATGCTGAAAGTTAAACATCTTGTTTAAATGTTCCCTGCAGTCAGGACTTGATTTGATTGTCAAAGCGGGACAGCTCTTTATATTTCATGATTTTTGTTCAGTCAAGCTTGAAAACTTAGCCTTGAGCATCTAATCAGTCTGTGCTATGATTTCCTCTTAAATATATTTTATATATATATATATATATATGTAACTGAGATGTAAGTGTTGCTACATTGACTATTCAAAATAATGACTCTTCAGCAGTGGGTAATTTAATAAAGAGGCCAAATTTTACTCGGATTTGTCCTGGAATAGCTCAAATGGTGTATCAGAACCTGGTTCACTGGAGTTGCTGCCAGTTCTAATGTGAGTGATTCAGTGCTGGCTGTGGCAAGAGGACACTGACACACTTCTGTCAGTGTTCTGGCCTCAGTCTTCATACAACAATGTTAATATTAGGCAGAGAATGCATGTAAATGAATGTTTTTGTTATTTGCAGCAAGAGCAGCGCTGCTGACAGGCCGACTCCCAGTCAGGAATGGCTTTTACACCACCAATGCACATGCCAGGAATGGTAGGAGCTTCATCCCCGATTTCCCTCCCTCTCCCGATTTCCCTCTGTGCCTTGGAGGAAGTTTAGCTTTGAACAAAGGCTTGGCTCAGGGATCTTCCCCTATGGATCCTCCAGAGTGGCACGGAAAGATTACCCTGCTAACTGCTGGTAATAGGCGTGAAATTTATTGCTTCCTCCTCATCAAGCAGAAAAACCTCCTCGAATTAGGAGGCATAAACAGGGCTGGTTGATCCATTTGCTTCTGCTGGCTGAGAAACGTTTCCTCCAGGCAGTGGAATTGGGGTCTGGTGAAGGAAAAAATCACGTGGGGTGTGTGTTGACACCCAGAGGAAAGGACGGGCTGCTCACAGTTTTATTCAGCAGCCAGTTTTCTAACCATTTTGAACCTCTTCTGTTTCTTAATTTCTGATTTTTTCATAATTTTGAACCATTTCTAACCTTGGCAGTTTTATAGGAGTTGTGCTTGTGATGATTCCTGGGAAGATCCCAGGGTTGATTTTTGGTTCCAGTGTGACAAATGCCTCGTTCTGGGACATGCCTGGGCCAGAATCAGCAGCCAAGAACTGATTCCTACCAAACACCAGGTCACACCTGAGATTCACAAAGGCCAAAGAACTGTGGGCTCACAGAGACTTATTTCTTTCGGTTTTTATATTATGAGCAAATTTATTGGTTATTTGATTTAGGAAAAAAATGCCTTCATTGTGGAAAATGTAGAGCAAATTTACAACATAACTACAACACCTAAAGCACCTGATTTTCTATGATTCTCCCTTTCACGGCTCTCACCTTTATGGTAGTTCTGTTTAATATTTGCTCTGATGCACAGGTGGGTGGAGATGTCCCTTTGATTTCTCTGGATCAATTTGTTTTCTTCTAAGGACCTCCAAAGAATGATATTGCTGGGACTGCAAATTAATTCCTATTTCTGACCCAATAACACTGCTATTAACGTTAAGTACCATTTACGGTTTGCTCTAATATTTTTGAGAGTCAGAAGGCTGTTTTTTATTTGTTTTGCACAGCATACACACCACAGGATGTAGTAGGAGGAATCCAGGATTCTGAATTACTGCTTCCAGAGCTCCTGAAGAAAGCTGGGTACATCAATAAGATCATTGGCAAATGGTAAATGTATTTGAAGAGCTCTTGCTTTGAGATTTCAGTTTGTGTGTGTTGGGGAGGAACAGCAGAAAAAACAGAATTACAGAAAAAAAAACCTGTTTTGAAGTTTAAATGTCCATCTTTGGAATCTGTGGTGGATCTTCCCCCCTGCTGGGATCAATTTCTGAGTTGAGTGTTGCCATTACATCTTCATATGAAGAGTTGAAGGGGTTTTTATGTGTGTATATATATTTATAAACTCTTTAACTGTGCTTTCATCCATGTCTCACACCACTTAATTCAATCAAAAGCCACCAAGATTTTATTTGGAATTTGCCTCGAGCACCCACATTCTTTTTATCCTTGACTCTTGCTGTATTTTTGTGAATAAACTGAATTCTCGTGGAAAGTAGTGGGATACAATTTATTTAACAGTTTCATTAACAAGTTAGGAAAGAGTGAGTCTGAATTGTGGTCGGATTCACCTGCTGGAATTGGGAAGAAAGCAAACCACCCTAAGACAGTGAATTATTTATCACCACAAATCCAAGCAGGAGAGTGGCTGTGAAGAATCGGCTCAGTGGGCTCGATGCAATAAGATGCAGTTCAGTGCTAATAAATGTAAATTCATACACCCAGGGAAAAGGAACAAACAAGGCAAATACACAGATTGGTTCCAGTTATTTGGAAAAAGGCAAATCTGGAAGGACCTGCAGCTGTTAGCAGGGTTATGACTAAATGGGAATGTGCAGTGCACTGTTGTGCATCCAAAAAATGTTGTCCTGGACAGGACTGGGATTGATACTGAACAACAACAGGCTCTGGCATTTGTGCACATCACCTGCTCCCTAGAAAGGTGTAAAGAAATGCAATGTATAGTAATTAAATTGGAGTCTCATCCTGGTCACACAGAAATTTTAAGGCTTGTAAAGATTTTTAAGTTTTCCAGCAGGAGATTTTTATATTGTTTCATCATGCCTTCTAAAATCTTTTCAGGGTGTCCTATAATTAAACCAAGTTCCATGGTTTAATTATAAGTTTGCAAATCAAGTATTTTCCATGACCATTTCAGAATTTGTTGAGTTTCATTAAATGTGTATCTATTTTTTGTGTTGTGAAAGGGAGAGAATAATCTGCATCTCAGTCATTATTTAATATCTCTGTAAGTTCTCTTAGGACTTTCTTAGAATAAGATGTTTTTTCATCTCCCCTTTTGTAGAAACAGCCAGGAATAGCTTTGTATTCTCATGTCTATAAATGAGGAAAGGATGGAATCCTGCAGGTTGGACTTGCAGTGATAGTTACATCACCAAGCCATGATCAGAGCTGGAATGATGATTATTTCCTATTATAACTTAGTTTGGAATAGCTCAGAATAATTCCACAGATCATTTTACTTCAGGGAATTTTATGCCCTTTATGTTCAGAAGGTGCAGAGGGGGTTGGCACAAAGTGGACAGGATGCAGATGTAGGATTGTGAGTGGAAGCTGGAATGATTAAATAAACATTAAGATGCAAAGATTCCCTTTAGTGACAGAGAGGATGGGCATTCTGTGTCTTCAAGATGGTTTAAATGAAGGAAATGTAGAATTTTCAGTACAAAAACTGGAGATTAGAGAGGAGCTTCATCTTGAAGTTAAGGATGGAGAATTTTCAAGCTGCACAGTAGAGAGGAACTGTCATCAGGAGTAGCTAAATGTGTTTTATGTCCACATGTGCACGTAAAAAAACCCATTTCATTTACATTCAGGTCTCTTTGTACCGTTTTGGCAGCATGAATACTCCATAAAGGGGATGCAGATAAAATGGTGCATTTCATGAGCTTTGGCTTTTGTTTTGACTGCTCAGGGGTATAAAAATGACTTGTCATAGATCAGAATCCTTGAGTAAAACGTTATGTGCATCTCTGCAGTGGTTTTGGGCAGTGTAGTCCCTCAGTGCTGATCATCAGACAGCATGAGAGAAGACACCAGTGGAAGGAAATAAAGGGAAACAAAGACTGGACAGTAGGTAAAATGGAATATATGTAAGCACTGGGGTGAGTTCATGTGGATATGCTTTCAACAAGTGTGAGACAGACTGCTCTGGAGTCATTTATTTGATTGCAATGCTTCTAAGTTTTTTCTTCTTAAAGATGGTTTCCTTGCATGCCATTCTGATGAGATTATTATTTGCTTCTTTGCAGCAGAATTTTAACTCATTTGTTGCTTTTGTTTCCAGGCACTTGGGACACCGGCCACAGTTCCACCCCCTGAAACATGGCTTTGATGAATGGTTTGGATCCCCAAACTGCCATTTTGGACCTTATGATAACAGAGACATCCCCAACATCCCTGTGTATAGGGACTGGGAAATGATTGGCAGGTAACTCAGCTCCTTGCCTGGAGATGTTGTTTTCTGGGCTCTCCCTGAGGCCAGGTTGGATGGGGCTTGGAGCAACCTGGTCTAGTGGAAGGTGACCCTGCCCATGACAGGAGCTTGGAACTGGATAGGCTTTAAGGTTCCTTCCAACCCAAACCATTTTTTGATTCCATGATTCTATGGGTGATAAAGGTCTGAGTACCAAGTTGCATGTGGACCATGTAGGGCTGTGGCTGCTCCCAAGTGCTGCCCTCCCAGAGCTGTTTGCTCATCCCCTTGCACCCTAAAAGCTTCCTGTGATGATTTCATTCCACTGCTCTTGGAAGCTGGTTCCATTCTGTACTGAAAGACCTCTTTGTTCCTTCTTTTCCTGTTTGGAATAACATTTTGCCTGTTTGCATAACACCATTCCGTGTTCCAAGTCTGCAGTCTGTGCCCTTCTTGTCCATTCAGTTTTGACCCTGGTATCTTCTTATTTTACTGCTGTTATTCTCCTGTTCTGCTTCCAGGATTTCCCTGCCTCACTTAAGTTGTTGTGTACTTCTCACAATTCTACTTACATTTCAAACAGCTCTCTGTGATGGAGCATGAGATCTTTAATCATGTTGTCCCTATTCCAATAGCTTAACAATAAAAGACCAGTCCCTCAGGTTTGTCCAGAACCTGAAATCATCATTAGTTTGGTTCAAGCTGTCACAATTTGGTTCAGAGTCACTGCTTTCTCCCATAAGAAAAGTTGTGGTGACATATTTTTAATATCTGAAGTGAGTTTGCTGTATAGCAACCGTGACTTATTTGCCACCTACTTACAAAGCAAGTAAAGGGGAAAAAATCCTTTTTCTGCTGTATATTCCTTAGGATTGATTTTGTGTCTCTCTGATTCATTTTATCTTAAGATACTACGAAGATTTCAAAATTGATCTGAAGACGGGTGAAGCCAACTTGACTCAGCTCTACCTGCAGGTACTATTTTAATCCTGGTTTCTAAGCCACGGTGACTTTATGCTTCTTTTTTCAGAGAGATTTAGATGGTAGAGTATAAATTCATTTTTATTGTTGTTTACAGGAAGCTCTCGATTTTATTAGCAAGCAGCAGGCCAGCCAGCAGCCTTTCTTTTTATACTGGGCAGTTGATGCTACCCACGCTCCTGTTTATGCCTCCAAACAGTTCCTGGGCACCAGTCAGAGAGGACTGTAAGTCCTGCTTTTGTGGATGTTAGTTTTGTTGTTTTTTTTTTAATTAATACTTCATGCTGCAGAAACAGAAAACCTAAGCAGTGTTTGTTAGATCCACATGTAAAGCTCATTTCTCAAAAGTGTAGTGTGTGTGTGCTGAAATGCATTATTTAGTAGCACTTTGCTTGGATTGTTCTTTAATAATTTTGTTTTATTCTGAAATGAAGATCATGTGACCAAAACGGGAGAGAGGGGGGAGTTTAAGCTCCTTTGCCAGTTATGTGAGGAATGAAATGCTGTATGTGGCACAGATGATTTTTAGAAGGTTTTTGTGTGATTAGTGTCTGTTTTAAAAGCCTGTAAATCAGACCAGCAAGTAGAAAAATGCAATTTAGAGGAGGCAAAAAGCTCTGTGGACACTGTGAGCTTTGAGCACTGAGAGTTTCAAACCAAGAGGCAATACTCCATTATTGCCTTCCAGTTTATGGCAAAGTGGGTTTGCCTATATTTATAAATTTCCAGCTAAATTTATACCAGTTGCTGGTCTCCATCCACGAGTGGCTCACACATGAACAAATTCTGACTCTTAGTACCCCAGAGAGGTTGTTCTCTGCAGGTAAAAGAAACAGGGTTTGCAGTGACAGCTGAAAACTTTATTCCCTGATGCATAAGAGAAGGATTTCTGCAGTACAGGTATAAATTAAGTCCACTAAATGCATTTGTTGCTGCTTTTAATGTTTTGCATGCCCTTTTGGCTCAGGTATGGGGATGCTGTGAGAGAAATTGATGATAGCATTGGAAAAATCCTGAGACACCTCCAGCAGCTGGGGATCAGTGAGAACACCTTCGTGTTTTTCACCTCGGATAACGGGGCTGCTCTCATTTCAGCTCCCAAACAAGGTGAGTCTCAGGTGAACAAACCTGGGCTGGGGTTGGGAAATCAATTAAATCTCCATGGCTGAGGGAGAAAAACACCTGTATGTGGGGTTCTCCTTTATGCAGTTGGGAAAAGCCTCAGAATTCAGAGTATTTATGCTTAGAATGACTTGTGTTCATTACTTCTGCTCATTGTTGGGGGGGATATCCCTGTCTAAATGGACTTTTTCCAGCCCTAGTGTTGCTGTTACCTGTGTGTGTTTCCACTCAGGGAGTGAATATTTTGTAATTTAGGACCAGGGCCACTGACTTAGCAGGGTGTTAACTCCTGCTCTGCCAAATGCATATTTGAGCTCTCTGAGTAATTACAGAGAGTTCAAGAGTCCCTCATTCTTTACCTCTCATGAAAAATATCAAGAAGAAAAGCTATTTTTGGTACTTCACAAGTTTTTCTTTTGTTTAAATGGTTGTTTCTCTGAAACAAATCATTGCAAATTGATTTTCTAACCCACTCTCTCCTATTTGGAGGCAGGATGTCTCGTGGTTGTTGGACCACAGAGCACGGAGTATCCTGAATTCTGATTTCAGCTCAACCACTGTGTTTGACTTTGGGTGACCTGGAATCAGTGATGAAACCAACCTCCCTGTTTGTTTCTTGGCAAGTTGAGCTCCAAGGTTGGCTTAAAACCCCAGATATTCCTGAAAAGTCCTTGTCATCCCTGAGAGTGAACATTCAGGGGACTCAGGATTATTTTTCTCACTCTTGTACCTGTATTAATACTGCTCTGATATTTTAAAATTTAAAATCATTGTGAAAAAATACTATTTCTGCCTGAAAGTGGTAGATTTCCTTTAGTTACAGACAGCAGTTAACACCCTTAAAGGGAAGGAAAAACAGCAAGTTATTTCCTGTTTGTTTGGGGTTTGGTTTTTTAGTTTGGTTGTTGATAGCGAGGTGTGTTTAACTGTCACTTTCTCCCTGTTCTGAAAAGACAATTCTAAAATTTCATCACAAATTGATATTGAAAAAAACCCAACAACAACACAAAACCAGGAAATAATAACAAAAAACCCAACTCCTGACATGTTATTTGAAGAAGCATTCATGCAGAAATGAAAATTCATTTAAACCCAGCCTAGCTGAGTGTCCCTTTTGGAATACTGGTATTCTGTGGAGTTTATGGCTTCTTCTCTCTGTCTAGGAGGAAGCAATGGGCCTTTTCTGTGTGGCAAACAAACCACCTTTGAGGGTGGCATGAGAGAGCCAGCGATTGCTTGGTGGCCTGGCCATATCCCTGCAGGAGGGGTGAGTATCTGTTTTGAACAGTTCTTAGCAGCCTTAGGTGGATTTCCTGGGTTCAGTGGGTTTTGGTTCAGACTTTTAACATGCCCAAGGTGTCAGTCCAGATGTTTATTTAAATAAGGAGTTGATGCTGTCCCAGAAAATGGTGCCATTTTTGTTATTAGTGCAAATTTACATCTACAGTGTCTGTGATCAACACCCAACCAGGGTCTGGGCTTGTCTTCCTGCTCTATTTAAACCCTTTACTCTTTTGGACCATGGTATTTTTTATGTGTTTGAACAAATTGGAGTATAAAGACACATTACTAATGTGTGTCCCATTCCAGAGCAGGAATGCGTTACCCACACTCTCCGTGCCCTGAGGTACCAATGATTTGACCCTGTCAGCTCCTCACTTTGGTGTTTAATGAAAGTTCCATTCAGGGAGCTTTAGACACCAGATTATTGCTCTTTCCTGGCTGTACACAAATGCAGATATGATCACTTCAACCCTCCAGTGGCAGTGCCAGCCCCTCTTGTCCCAGCTCTCATTACAGAAGGATGCAATCAATCCTGCTGCAGGCCGGGTTCACAGCAATAACACAGCTCCCTCCCCTTTGTGAGCATCTCTCATCCCTGAAGAAAGTGATACTTCATTAACTGGCCACCGTGCTTAAGCCTGCAAACTATTCATAAATAAAACATTTTTCTAAGTTGCATTCCATTTGGGGGGATTTAATTGAGTCAGGATAATGATAATTTATCATTTACGTTTAAGAGGGACCATCAGGCAGCTCAGAGCTGCAGCTGAGGGCAGGGGTGTAGTTTGGTTTCATCATTTTTAAAGAGTTCACCAAACCTACTAAGGATGGTTTATTATTTTTCTAATTTGAAATGAAAACAGTCTTTTTGTTTAAATTTAAACATTTCCATAAAGCCTTTGCAAGCCAAGTACAACAGCCCTGGGCTAGCAGAGGAGAACATGAAACTGCAGCTGACTGTTTGGTTTTCTGGGTCCAAACTAAATAATGTGCTAAAAGTAAACATGCATTATAAATGGGGACAAGAAAATACCCACATTTAAAAAATTCTTTCCATTGTAGTAACTCTGAGGATAATTAAGAACAGGAGTAGAGAAATCCTTATGCCTGCTTCTTTTCTGCCTGGGCCTGGCTGGGACCCCTCTCACAGGTAGTTTTTGGCATGTGGCACAGGGGGGAAGCTCCAAATGTTCTTGGTGGCCTGGGGTGATGCATGGCTTCCTGCCTGAGGCCATGGTGGGAACTGCTGCTTGAATTCCTGGGAGTTGAACTCCTGCGTTGCTGGGCAGAGTTGAGGTGTTTGCAGGCTGGGCTGAGGGAGCGATCTGGAGAGTGTGCCTGGAGCTCACTGGGGCAGGGATGCACCCAAAATCCCTCCTCCACCACGCTGACATCACCTTTAAGCATGTGCTTAGCTTTAAATCCTTATTATCCCAGTCTCCAGTTCAGGATGCTCCCTGCCAGGTGTGTGCATGGGCTCCCAGGTGTCCTCTTGGACTCTGTGTCATTGCAAAGCCAGTTCTGATCTCTGTCCCTGTCCCCAGGGACAGAGCTAAACCCTGTGTGATGCTACTGCTCAGTAAATATGTGATAGATACTTATGTGTGTTTTCTGCTTGTGTTCTTGCCATCGAGGCTCCAGCCTGGTCCCCTCAGCAGCACTGACCAAAGGTGAGAGGTTTGGCTTTGCTTGTGTGTGATACAGCTCACGATGGCACTCACTGCTCCACAAGTGCCTCTCTCACTCACAAAGTGAAGAGACATGTGTTTGGAAGTACATTTTTGGCTTCTTTCCTGTGTCCTGCAGAATCTGTAGCTTCAACATCCTCTTGACTGTGAGTTTTAACTCCTCAGCCTAAGCTCTGTGCACCCCAAGTAGCTGTAAAACGTGGTAAAACTCCTTTAAAGTCTCTTACTGCTCTTTCTTTTCCAAAGAGTGGAAGGAAAAAAGGCCAGGGAGACCTGAACTTCAGCACAAAGCTGAAGGATCTGCTCCTCCTTCCTGCATTGGGTTTGCTCCCTGTACAGTGGTTGTTCCTTTCCAGCCTGGGACCTTTGGAGGAGCAGTGGGAGGGCTAGGAGTCATTTCAACAGGAACAACTGGAGCCAGATGAGGGCTTATGGCTCTGGCCAGTGAAATCCAGTTGCTGGGTGGAAGGCTCATTCCACTGATGGGAAGGCCCTGGGAAGATCTCACTGTGGCCTTCCACTGCCTTAAGGGGGTTTATATAAAGGAGGGAAAGGGACTTTTTATATGGACAAGGGGGAATGGCTTCCCACTGCCAGAGGGCAGGGTTAGATGGGATATTGGGGTGAAATCCTTCCCTGTGAGGGTGGTGAGGCCCTGGCACAGGGAACCTTTGGCTGCCCTATCCCTGGAAGTGTCCAAGGACATGGTGGACGGGGCTTGGAGCAACCTGGTCTAGTGGAAGGGGGTGGAGCAAGATGGGCTTTGAGGTTCCTTCCAACCCAAACTGTTCCATGATTTTATCTGGCAGTTTATTAATAATCTTATTGGGGTTTTTTTAATTAAAGAGTGCATTTGGGTGCTTAAATAAAGGAACACCTTTTGATTTAAACAAAAGAAGTGAAGTGACAGGACTGTGAGCACCTGACAGGATATGGATAGAGGTTGGGATAATTGGTGCAATTGGCTGATTTGCAGGTTTTTGGAGGAGGAAGATGCCTCGGGAATGCATGTTGCTCTTGGCATCAACATTCAGTGAATTCTGGTCCCCCATCAGGAATATTTATTCACACACAAACAGCCTTTCTGCATTTCCTCCTCGGCTACGTTTTCCAGGTGAATTCACAACAAATCAGCATTTCAACATTCCCCACACCACATCTGCCTTCTGGAAGGATCCAGCTGGAAAAAAAAAAAAATCATATTCTGTTGGTATTTGAATCCTCCTCCTCTCTCCCCTCGCCCTCCTCCCCTTCCTCTCTCGTGCCTGCTTCCTGAAGGAGAAAAGAACATATCAACCCAAAGACAGCATTGCAACCTTTTCTTCCCTATCTCCCATGGGGCGCAAATTGAAATTGAATTAGACAGGGATATCAGGTCTGCTCGCTGTGATAACTGTAAAAGGATTTTATTTAAAAACACCCTGACATTTGTTCACCCAGTTTCAAATATTTAGCTTTCCTCCTTTCCATTCCTGGCGGGGGCGACTTTATTAATTGTCGCCTTTGATTCAGAGTTAAAGCTTGAAAGCTCTGATAACAGCACTGGGGACTATTTCTTCCAGCGACGTGGCCCACAGCAAAAGGATTTCATTTTCTTAAAGACGTTATGTGTATACTGAGAGTTTATTAAAAAGAAGGGGGGGAAAGAGGGGGGAAAAAATCCGTTTTTACGTGCGTAATACCGGCTGTTCCTCACTGATACGAGCAATATCTGATCTCCCTCGTTTTTATATATTATTTATTTTCTCTGGGCTGTTGCCCTCTCTGGATTTTTCTTTTTCTTTTCTTTTAAATAAATAAATAAATAAATGGGAAAGGCAACTAGAATGAAAGAGCACTGTTGACAGGAGAAAAATGGTATTTTTTTATTTTTTTCTCTGAAAATACTTCAAAGTTTTATATAAATATTAACCTTTTTTTTTTTCCCCTTTTCCCTTCTTCAGTGTGGTGCTGCAGAGCACAGATAAATCCAAGTGGCTGTGGCATGGGCATTTAATTTCCTTAAGAAGTTTTCTCTGCTTCACGGAAAAAATGTTGTCTGAGACCAGAAATGTAATTGGATGATTAAAGAGAGTCATCTACATCTGGTGCTGGTTAATAAGGGCCAGGACAAGGAGACCGTGGTGCCCCCACAGAATTGTCCCTACGCGCTGTATAAATTAGGGGATATTAGAGGCACGAGCCTCAGGTCAGCGATTGCCTCTTATCAAAAGATTGAGGCAAGAGAACGGGGCCACAACAAGGAAAGAGACTTTTGGATTTGATTTATGAATTGTGAGAGGTCTAATTACAAAAAAGCTCAGGCTCCTGACTTGGCACTTGGGAGGGAGCAGGCGGGGGCCAGATCTGCTCTTCAGTAGAGCCTGAGCTCTGCAAGTGGTGGTGTGCTGGTCCTACTGCTCTCCCATGGCACTGCCAGCAGGAATTAGCCAGTGGATGAGCCTATGAGGGATTGAACACCTCTGCTGAGATGCTGAGAGCTTGTAATCCCTTGACTTCAGCATTCCCAGCACCTCAGGGGGATGACCATGTCTAGGAGATGTTGGGCTGTTCATCCTTAGGAAGAAACTGAGAAGGGACCTCATCCATGTCTGTCAGTGTGTGCATGGAGGGGTCACAGGATGGACCAGGTCCTGCTCAGGAGTGCCCAGCAATGGGACAGGAGGCAATGGGCACAAACCGATGTCAGGATGTTCCACCTGAGTATGAGGAAGAACTTCCTTCCTTTGCAGGAACAGATTGCCCAGAGAAGGTGTGGAGTCTACCTCAGGAGATATTCCAGAACCATCTGGACACAATCCTGTGCCATGTGCTCTGGGATGACCGTGCTGAAGCAGGGAGGTTGGATCAGGTGACCCACTGTGGTCCTTTCTAGCCTCACCCCTCCTGGGATCCTGTGGCTGAGCTGATGGTTTGGGTTTTGGGTTTGGTACATTATTTTTAATGTCAGTCATTGCTGAGTTCACCAGAGACCAGAGAAGGGCCTGTGCCCGGGGACAGTCCACGGAGCACAGAACGCTGTCCCAGGTCATCCTGTGGGTGACAGGGTTACCCCATGAAGGGCTTGGTTCTCTTTCCTTCTCTTTCCCTTCTTGAAGATCCCTGGCCTTTTCTCCATGCAGAGAGGGAACTTCATGTGAGGGATTTGTGGGCTTTTTGTGAGGGATTTGTGGGCTTACAGAATCATAGACTGGAATCATCAACAGTTTGCTTTGGAAGGGACCTTAAAGCTCATCCAGTTCCACCCCCTGCCATGGGCAGGGACACCTTCCACTAGCCCAGGTTGCTCCAAGCCCCATCCAGCCTGAACTGGAACACTTCCAGGGATGGAGACTCCATCACTTCCCTTTTATTTGTCACTTCCTACAAGGATAGGCTGAACATGACCTTTTCCAGGCGGCTCCAGCAGTGTCCAGGAATAAATCCCGAACTCAAATGCCCAAGACCTGTTGATCTTGGTCATCTTATCCAACTGCTTTCCCCAGCAAGGATTTCCATGGCCAAGCTTCCTCTTGTGCTTTGAGCATTGCACTGTGTTTCCTCTTAAGGAGTTGTGGCAGAGTCTCACATGCAGCTTTAATATGAGGTGTTCCTGCCAACACCTTTTGATGAATGAAAGCCATTAAAAATTGAAATTACTGTAATCAAGTAATGTGATATTGTAATGTTAAACTTGTAATTAGGCCCCTGCATGTTGCTTACTGCAGTTCCTTTTTTTAAACTTCTTAATTCTTCCTTTTTGTTCAGTTTTCAGCCCAGTCTCTTAATACAATGTTTAGTCCCAGCAAAAATAGCATTTTTTCCTTTATTTTTTTCCCCTCTATAGCCAGTATCTCACAAAAAGTCATTTATCATGTTATCATTTGTTGTATTTAAATAATTAGTGTCAGCTAACAGGCTCTCTGTGAGTAGAAGGATTCAGATACTCCCAACATTGTACTGTTGGGATTGGACTTGGATTTCAGTCAGAAAGTGCTTCTGTCCTTACAGGTGTGGGTTTATACCCGATGGTTTCGTGTTTCTCAACAAGTGATAGAGCTGAAAATGCTCTTTTCATGTTACATCTTGTGCTGGTGCATCCTGGTGCTCTTGATTTTAATGTATCTGCTTTAATTTCATATGTCACTGACTAATTAAACATCCTCCAACAGATTCCCCCAAGAAGGGTGGGAGCAAAGACTCGGAAAGAATCAGTCAGAACAGACTTTTTAGGGTTTTAAAATATAAATAATTAAGATCAGAGAGATAAATATGGCTTCCAAGTAAGGAAAAAGGAAAAAAAAAGACAAGAAAAAAAGAAAAGCAGCTTAAATATCTCCATTGGAGCCAAACCCAGATGTTTTTCTCTCTTATTAAAATATCGACTAAAAATACCACAACTTTACAGTTCTTGAATTGTTGGAAATGGTTTGCAGATGAAGTCATCAGGCTCTTTTTGTTATTATCCATCTATCCCTGTTCTTTCTGGGAACTCTCTCAGGGTATTATGGACTCCAGAGATGACCTGGAGAAGGGAACAAATCAAGGGCTATTTTTTTTCTTGGTGTAAGTGCTGATTTTTCAGTGCACAAATGAGTTGGAATTTGCTAAATTAAGTTGAACTCTGTGACAACACGCTCCTGTAAAAATAAGAAGAAAGAGAGGAAAGTGGAAAAAAATGAATCAAAATGTAAATTCTCCCTGGAAGTGGAGAAATAGGGATCATCTCCTTTCCTTTATTATTTTAAGAGGAGCTTTGCTGGTGATGGCAGCACCGTAAAGGGAGAAATTTTCAGGAACCTTTGGTGGGAACCTGTTTCCTTATGGATTTTTATGAAGGGCTCTTTGCAAATGTGTTTCTCTTGATTTATTTTTCCAGGTCAGCCATCAGCTGGGCAATGTGATGGATCTGTTCACCACCAGCCTCTCCCTGGCGGGTCTCCAGCCTCCCAGTGACAGACAGATTGATGGCATCGACCTTTTACCTGTCATGTTGCAGGGCAAACTAATTGACAGGTTAGTCCTGAGCCCAGAGCTCCCTGCCTTGCATCCCAGCTGAAGGGATGCCAAATTGGAGGTTATTTTTTAAAACAAGCTCACAGATATCTTTTATAAACTGAATTGATGCATCTTTGCCCCCCCTCAGTGAGGTGGGGCAGCACCAGAGCTTCACACTGTGCTAATCCTCCGCTGAGGTGGGATTTCCTGACATGTGGCATGTTGCCATACAGTGGAGTCTAGGGACAGATGAAAATGTCACAGGGTTAGCAGGGATCCTTGGAACAACATATGGCAGGAGGGGAGATAAAAGCCTGAGAACTGTAGCCTGGGTAGGGGAGAATACATTATTTATTACTCGAAAAGCATCCCAGAGTGTGCTGGGTCCTTGTAGCCCCTGCTTGGGAGAGGTGGAGGTAAAGGCTGTGCTGCTGTGGGTGAGCTTCCAAGGTCCTGCTTCTGTGGATGCTTCTGAAGGGATAGATTTGGGTTAAACACCTGGAATCCTTATGGTGCTGTCAGCTGTTGGGTACAGGCACTGAGGTCTGGCAGCAAATATCCCTGCAACAAATGTTTTATCGGAAGAGTCAGAGGGCAAAAGAGGTCTTGTATTTGTGATTTTTGATGAGGAATTTGGCAGCCTGAGAAATCTAAATACAAACATACACTTTATGAGATAACAAGGAAACATATGCATGGAAGACATCTTTGGGCTCTTTTCCTTGTTGGATTCGAGCCTTTGTGCTGTAAAATTGCTTTTTGTGCCTTTTAACAAGGGGCATGCCTTCAGTGTTACTTGAGAGCTGCCATGAGCCTTGCAGGTTCCTCCTTGTCCCATCTTCTGGAAGTTTGTAAAACTTCCTTGTTGTTTTAAAAGGGAATTCCATTGCAGCCACCAGCCCCTTGGTGCTCTTTGTGTTACGATACACTCAAAGCAAATCACAGCTTTTTTTTGCTTTTTTTTTTTTTCCCCCTAGACCTGACCAAGTCAGAGTTTACACAGCCCCCAAAAGACTTTCCAGGAGATGCAGTTGTTGTGTTCTTTTAAGCTTAAAAAGGAAAAAATGAACAAGGGAAAAAAAAAGAAATCATTACTAGCAGAACATTGAGTACAAGCTGGAATCCTCTTTCAAAAAGGAAAATGTATTTTATAAAAAAAGGAAAAGCCTAAACCGTTCAGTCAAAGGGGCACATAATAACTGGCCAATAGTTTATGGCAAGGAAAAAGACACTGGAGTACTTTGTGGCATTTTTGAGAGGGGGGTGTTAGTGGCACTGGTTTAGATCAGGTGCTGCATTTGGCAGATCTCTCCCAGCCTTTATTTCACCTTTCAGGTATGTTTAGGATCAGGAATGGGCTCTGCTGGCAGCACCTTTCCCTTCTTCCTGGTGACACCATTGTTTCCCCCTTGTTCCTGGTGATAGAGTTGTTTCCCCTTTGTTTCTGCTGGCATTTCCTGGTGACAAAGGCTCATTGTTTGTGCAAGAACTCACAGTGAGGCTGTGATTTTAAAATAAGAGATCTAAGGCCACCCCTGTCATTCAGACATGGGTATTTAAATTTTACCTTGCATTTAGGGACAGTTTTTTCAAGGTAGCATCACCAGAGTGAGTAGTTTTTGCTGAGTGGTATGTGAGAAGGAAAGAAAAGATGTTTGTACCCCCTGACAGTGACAAACAGCTTCACCATCATGTCCAAAACAACTGCAGGGAAGAGCTGCCCAAATCTGGTGTCCTTGTATGATGAGCTGCACCAACAAATCAACCCTCTCTCTTGCACATAGTCCATTTCAGTAAAATTCTGTGCTGTTTCCTCAAAAAAAAAAACAATTGTGTGTTGTTGGGGAAACCAACAACAATGTTGTTTTGGGATGCTCAGGGAAGTGCACAGGTGCACTGAATGAGATGCATTTCCCAGATGTATTTTTAATTAGTGAAACCTCTGGGAAAAAATGTAGTTTTCGCAGTATGTTTACATGCTGCAAAGTGAGGTTTGGGGGGGGAAAAATGGATAGGAGTTAAAAATACAGCATGTCTGGCTGCCAGGTTTTTCCATATGGAGTTTTTCTGAGATGTCATCCAGAACACACCAGCATCTGGTGTCCTCCCAGCCACCCTGCCTGGGTGACACTGACAGCTTGATGGCATAGCTGTGGAGTTCACTTGGTGCTGCTGGGAAGAGGAGACTGAGCATCCCAGAGTCTTTAAATCCCAGTTTCTCCCTCACACGCACAGCACTTGTGAGCCATTTGATGTTTAAACCGACACGCTCTGTAGGAAATACCAGGGGCTGATAGTTCAAGGATTAACAATCACTGGCAGCCAAGCTGGATAATGTTTCATTCTTGCACTGTGTGAGCTCTCAACTTGATGAACACTTTAAGAAATGTTAATTGAAAACCTTGCAGAGGAGACTATTAGGAGGCAGCCTGTTCCTGCCTGATATCCACGTCGGAAGTCAGACTCCATTAAGGTGTTTGTCTCCCTTATCAGCCCAGTGTGGTGGTGTTTCTCATGCAGCTCTGCTCTCTTTCCCAGGCCCATATTCTATTATCGTGGCAACGAGATGATGGCGGTGAGAGTTGGGCTTTACAAAGCTCACTACTGGACCTGGAGCAACTCCTGGGAGGAGTATGGCAAGGTAACAGCACATGGACCTGCTCCCAGGTGTCACTGGTGCTCCTGGAGGCAAGCAACCCTTTAAACAGTTTTAAACTGGGGATATGAACAATTCATTTTTTTAAGAGCTACCAGATCTGCTGTGGAGGTTTAAATTGGATATTAGTAATTATTTCTTCCTTAAAGGGTTGTCCAGCCCTGGCGCAGGCAGTCCCCATCCCTGGAGGGATTTCAAAGCCATGTGGATGTGGCACATGGGGATTTGTTCAGTGGTGGCCTTGGCAGTGCTGAGAAATGGTTGGACTCTATGAGCTTAAAGGGCTTTCCCTAAATAATTCTGTGATCCTATGAAAATCTAAGGAGGCAGGTGTCACACACCCCTCTCCTGAAATCAGGGACAAGGAAAGGAAAATGGGCAAATTCCAAGTTGTTCTGAAGGTGCTCCCTTTAATGCTTACTTAATGCCCCTTAGTATTAAACTTCTTTCCCTGCTGAGTTCTGAGCTTTCAGGTGTCCCCTTGCAGTTGGACTCGCTGATGCCTCTGGGTCCCTTCAACTCGGGATATTCTGTGATTCTGTGGAAGTCTGGAGGCCGATGCCACATTGATCACATATCTTACAGCTCCTAGGACAAAACACCTGGTGCCTTAAACTATTTAAATGGAACAGGGATGGGTTTGCTGGGTTTGTGATGTTTTTTCCTTGAAAGGTGAAAGGAAAGGCACAGTAGAAAGAGCAGTAAAATCCATGTGGTTAACCTACTATCAGCACTTTTGCAAGCCCCCATCATGCAATGCTTTACATTTTATTAATTATATTTATTTCCTGGCTGATCTCCTCACAGTTAGATGTTAAGCACTATTATTTCTCTTTCTTTTTATATATTTCTTGCCTCAGACTTGGGTACTAAACTCTGGGGCATTTGCTGAGTGGCAGGTTCACACGTGTGGCTTGCTGATTATACTTTTAGACATGAACTCAGTGCATTAGGACACAGCTCTCAGCAAAATCCTGACAGCAGGCTGGGACTGGGGAGGGATTGTTTGCATGATTTATTTTTTTATGCCTCTTTTTTTGAACTTATGGTAGGTCCTCAAGGCATCACAGGTGCAGAACTAAGTGCTGATGACATTTGTGGATATAAAAGTGCACGGATTCTTTCGCTGGGATGTCCTGGGGGTAGAGGGAAACGTCAGCTCCAAGGGAGTCATTTACATTCAGGGCTGTAAATATGTGTGTTTGTCTTCCTGAAGGCTGTAATGCTCCAGGAGTCAAAGTTTGCTTTACAGGGAGTAAGGAGGAAAGGAAAGTTGGCTCTAGAAATGTATTTTACGCTCTGTCTCAATGCTAATTCCACACAGATAAAATGAGATAATTTATTTGTCTAGTATGTGAGTAAAACTCATATATCTCACATGGAGGATTTTCCCTGTGTGGGAGACACTGGGAGCTTGTATGTCCATGTGTTTGGGTGTAGGGATGGGCTCATGCTTCTCCCATGTGCATGGAAAATTCCCACATGAATTATTGCTCTCCATGGTGATAAAAGCACATACCCACACTTACATACCCAGTTGGGGAATAAATAAACCCCTGCATTGATCTCAACTTATTTCTGCATGTCTGTGTGGAGCAGTGATAATGGGGACCAGTTACTCCTTCCAGAGGCTCTCCCACTGTGAGCAATGGCAGTCGTGCAATTAAGGAATATTTATTTCTTTCCAAGTCTTTGTTTAACTACTGTCTGATAAAGTCAGCAATTATCCCCTACATCAGAGAGACCATTACAAATTCACTCTTGTTTCCTGCAGCTTGGATCACATGTGCTGGATGTGGGGAAAATTGGAGCACATTAGTGGCCAGACCAGCCATTAACAACATGCAGAGGAAGCTCAGGCTGAAATTTGTTCCAATTCTCCTCGTGTCCTCGAGCCATTAATTACAAGCCTTGCAAGTTTAAAAATAGAAATAAATCAAAATGCAGACCAGTTCTGAGCCCTCTTGGAGGAGTTTCTAAGCTTACCTTGTGATACAGTTGCCTCTTTCAGTGACTTCCCAGCTGTGTTAATATTGGACTCCAGATTCAAAAAAGCCAGTTTGTTTGTTAATTTAATTTGAAAAACATATTTAAATCTATGCACATCTGTGGCATTTGGAATTCTGACTGTTCTGTAAGTTTGATTTGCCATCCCAGCAGAACTTCAGCTAATGAGGCCTTGTTAATTGTGTGATCTTTAGAGGCCCTTCCTCATTGTGAATCCAGTGTGATGCTGTATTAAACTTCCAGATATGAAACTCTGTGTCTGAAGGCCCACACTCAGACCTGGAATATTTGGTTGGCATGTCATCCATTGGAAAGTGTTGGCCAGATGTAGCAGAACAGCTGCCTGCACATTTTTAAGAGGTTTGTTTTATGGGTAGTTGAATATCTCATTATTTTCACAGATACAAGGCCCAGTTTAGCCAAGCCTCCATTCACTTTCAGAATTCCCTTGGTAATTGACAGTGTGGGAAATCATCAATACAGAAAACTTGTCCTAGTTTTAAACCACACTCAGTGCATTTTTGTTTGGCTTTCAGATGAGATGATACCATTAAAGCAGCTAAACCCACATTTTCATGTTGATACTGCAAAATGGGAAACTGGTGCCTGTCCTGGGTCTGTCTAAGATGACCAGGATGAACAAGGAAGGATGTGGCCAACTTTGGCCCCCCACCTGGAAAGCTGGGTTTGAGTGGGAGTAAGTTAGTTCAGCAATAAAGAATGTACACACAAATAAAAATGCACCAGGGAGACACAGCTTGCAGAAAGCAAAGCCTAGGAAAGCAGAACAGGGATCTGAAGGCTTCTCTCCATATGGCACTTGGAATATTTACCCTGGAAACATCCCATGCAAGCAGTACACAGGTTTACAGTCATCCCAAAGTCCCCTGACAGTAACATGCCCTTACTGGTCTGCATCCTCTGCCTTATGGCCTGGGATTAGAACTTGTCATCTGACACAGAGATGAATTGTGCTCTTCTGTTCTTGCCGTTTTTTGCTTGTTTATTTTTTAACCCCCAAGCAATTTTTTTTTCTAGTCTGACTCCTGTCATAAAGTCTTGTAGTCTCTCTCAGTGCTGGAGGATACCTTGATGCTCTTTTCTGCTGGATTAACTGGATTTTTTGATTCTTGGAGGGATGGTCTCTTGAAAGCATAAAGGGAAGGCTCACTCAGCAGAAGCAAGTGGGAATAAGCACTTCATGGGACATTTTCCCTGTGGATTGCACAGGATGCTTATTTAGAGCTGTTTACCTGGCTTCCATCTATATAGGTGGCTCATGTTTACATAATTTGACATCTCTGACATTCAAGAGGTGATAAATGGGACAGAGAGAGATGAAAGGAAACCTGACTTGAAAAATGTGTTTGTATTTTTAAATAGTTCAGTAGAGGGAGAGAGATCTCCCTCCTGCACAGGGCTGAGTCCCTGTTTCTCTGACTGGTGGATATAAAGCTTTTCCATTGTCGTCCACCTTTCTTACAGGAAAAATCAGCAGCGATAAAAATAGCAGAAGGGAGAACTAAGGATAAACCCGGGGACATCCCTCTTCCATAGTGTATCACACAAGACTTTTACTGGAAATCACCTGTAAAATGCTGTTCTTGTTTGGAAGGAGGAGTCTGCAAAGGGCAAAACTAGGTATTCTCTATAGATTTATCTGAGTAGGTAGCAAGTCCTCAGGAATTTCTGAATTTCTGAATTTTGTGCTGTGTAGGGGAGGCAGGAGTAGGAGCTGCAGGAGAGAGGAAATTTCCTTTTCTCTGCCTGCCACCAAGAGTATCCAGCACAGAACAGTCCTTGTGCCCTCCAAGAGCACTGATGCAAGAAGGGAAAAAATAATTAAGAAAAACATATGGAAAAGGGCCTTTGGTTGTTGGAGAGTGGCTGATAACATCAACCTTTCTCCTGTCAGCTTGTTAGGAGTGTTCACTGAGTTTCCAGAGCGCTGCTGTGACTTTAAAGGATGGCTGTAGGCGCCTGCCAGCAGCTCGTATTGTTTTAATGCAAAATGCCAAAGGGGTTATTCCAGTCAGGCTGTCTGATTGCCCTTCTCCTCCACGTGAAGGGATCGATAAAGCCTTTTCTGCACGGGGGATGTGAAGTCAAGTAGAACCTCACAAATAATGACATTTCATTGTGGTCCTCTGAGCATATGAGCCAGCCATCGATCGGGAGGCTTGTGAGCTGCCCATCTTCAGGGGGCTGCCCATCTTCTGGGGGCTCTTCCAGCCACTTAACACATTAGAGGCAATTCGTGGTCCACAGGGTTGAAGCTTGGCAGTCACACTTTGAGATGCCTGTTCATCCTGAGCTCCACTTCGGGAGGATTTCGCTGGGAATCACCCAGGAAGGGAGAGCACCCTTTACAAGTGCTGTGGCAAACAGCAAGAAACAATATTCCCAGCTTTAATTAACAGCTGTGCTTTTCTCCTTCCAATATTAGCACGGTTTTGCTGCTCTGGGTTTTGCGTGGTGGAAGGAGGAGACATGAGCAGGAGACAGATCCCAGATTTGTGCGGCACTATCCAAATCCGCAGCCGCCTGTCAAGTCAGAGCGATCTGGGCTGGAGCCAGGGTGAGGAATTGCCAGAGGGCTCACGTTAACACAAGTGGTGATTCCATCTCTTGGCCCAGAGCCCAAACTGGCAACCGGCTGTGTTTGTCTCATGTCTATATTGACACAGCATCTGTGGTCCATTTGCTCTGGAAATTAGAGCATAAGCTGTGCAACCAAGGGCTGCAGCATCTTAGGAACAGGGAAACAATCCGGGTTACTTGATTGCTGGGAAGGACAGGAAGATGTGCTCTCTGGGAGGTTCACATGATGGGCAGGGAATGTTGTGTTTTGATAATAATAGTAATAATGACTGTTTTGATAATAATAGTAATAATGACTGTTGGAATTTCTCCTACAGCAAACAGTTTTACACAGTGCTGCAAAATGCTGGTACAGAGCTGAGCTATTTCTGGTGCCATTTTATGCTCTTTTATGGGCTCCCTTAAGAAGCAGGAGATGTTCTAGACAGGGTCTTCTGGTTTGGCTTTCATGCTTTTGTGGTGGAGGAGAAAAGCTCCAAGAGTTTACCTAAACACAGGCAGTGATCTTTTCACTGTGTTTGGTCAGCATTACCTGTGGACATGGAATCACTGAGGTTGGAAAAGCCTTCCCAGACCATCAAGTGACTGATCCCCACCTTGTCACCCAGACCAGAGCACTGAGTGCCATGTCCAGTCATTCCTTGGACACCTCCAGAGATGGGGACTCCATCTATTACCTTGGATAGTGAGCAGGATAAAATATCAGGAATGTGCTTTAAGTGGCTCTTATGCTTTAAGGGAATGACAGGGGATGAAGGGATGGCAGATCTGGGTTGTGTTATCCTGGTGGATAGGACAGGCTTAGGCACTGGTCGGCTCTTCTCTGACATAACATAGCTCCAGACATCACCAAACCTTCCAAGCAACCAGGGGCATGGTCCAGGTACTCCAGAATGTGGTTTGCCCTTAAATAGCTCTCAAGTCTCAAGCAGATTTAATTTAGACTGGTTTGCCTCCAGAAAGCAAAGCAATCCAGTCTTGGGGATCCCAGGTTTTTTTTAGGATGGTATGGGATTTCTTTCTGTTTTGAGAATTGAAAATGCTTTGACTGGGAAACATAACAAGATAAAGGTATGAAAGATAAGTTAAAATATTCTTTTCTAGCAAAGGAACAGAGGACTGGGCTCCTCTGGCTATATCTATAGTGTGTTAGTTACTCTGATGCAGGACAGTGCCTTTATCGGGGGTGTGAGGGTGTATTTTTATATATTTAATGTATAATATATAAATTTAATAAAATATATATAAAAAATAAAGTAATATATTTATATCGTGTTTTTGCTCATTTATTGAGGAACAGGCAGAAAATCTTTGAAGCTCTCTCTGCAGGTTGAATATTGGCTGTCACACAGTACATAAAAATAATAATAGTCCATTTTATTTGCAGATATAAACTTGAAATGCCTTAGAAATTTAAAGGGTGGTTTCAGCCAATGTCATAAAATGGTAGTTTTATTTATTGTATTTTTATTTATTTATTTATTTAGTTTGATTTTCCCCAATAGGCTGCTTTTGAAGAGGATACTGAGTGCTTAAATTAGAAAGACAGACAGCTTCTGGCTGGTGCCATCAGGCAAATTGTCCCAGCAATTTCTTTCCTGGGAATCTCTGGAACTGTAGCTTGAGCTGTGTTCTGGAGTCCAGGCTACGAAGAATTTATAGGAAACAAAAGCTAAAATGTAAACAGAGAAATGTCTAAACAAATACCCAAGAGAATAAAATCTTTCAAACTGAAGCATTTGCAGCTGAGGAGCATTGTACCAATTAGCAGGCTCTTAATTAAATTGCTTGTTTGATTTGCATCCAAATTATAATTTGGATGTTACAGAGGCTTTGATACCTTTTTATTAACTGGTCCTTTTGTGGAAAAAAAACCCACAAAAATCTATTTTCCCTGTGTGTTCCTGAGGCCTGTGGCGTCACAGGGTGGAAAGGTCAATCAGTTTTGTATCCATTTAAAGTCCATTATTGGTAGGGCCACTCCAACCTATCAAGCAACTCCCTTATTTTTCCAGTCAGTGATTCAGGAATCTATAGCTCTGTGCAGATAAATGGGATTTCATGGGCTTCTAAACTTCTTGCTTTATTGAAAAGCAGAATATTAACTGCTCCACTGACCAGCTGTCCATTAAAAACACGGGATATTTTTAGAAAATTGTTTGCCAATCAAATCCTACCAACATCTGTAGAGAGCCTTTTCAGTTTGTTTTATAAGCAAATGCTACAGCTGCTTTCCCACTTCCATTGAAAGATTCCCATTTACCTTCTCTCCATGTCTCTGTCCATGTCTCAGGGCGTTTTGGGGGATTGTAAGGAGCGCAGCGTGGGAGCTGGAATTGTAAAGCCCAGGTTTAACAAGTCCATTTGGGGCCAGTCCTTGCTGGGCTGGAGGGGCCCTGCTTTATTGGCTGCTCAGGGAAATTAGTGCTTTTGCATTTTTGGCTATTCCCAGGGTTTAAATGGGTTCTGGAGGCTGCAGGCCAGGGATTAGGGAGCTCACAACTGGCTAATAACAGGCTGGGCTTGGGGAGCAGGAGCCTGGCAAGGCTGGAAGGGCAGATGGAGGGAGCTGGAAACTCTGTCCCTGGTGCCCAGTGAGCACTTAACCCCTTACTGCTCCTAGTTGCTCTCCCAGGGCAATCCCCAGTACCTGTGCCCTGCTGCTGCAGGGAAAATCCCAGCTTCTGACCCCACAGATTGTTAGTGACAGGAATGTCTCCAGGCTTCCTACAGCCCTGCCAACCCCACTGTCATGCCTGGGTGAGTGCCTCAATACCAGCTTGCTATGAACCAGATCAAGATCACACCCATTTTTAAAAAATTAACCAGATTTGCTTCATTCCTCAGAAAAACAGATTCTTCGGGTATTGGCAAGGGAGTTTTCAGGGCCTGTTGCCTCTCAGGGTGACTGGATGTTCCTCCTGGGATTTTGTTTTTGATCAGAACTGCACAGTGATCCAATCCTCTCTCTATTTCGAAGCCGTAGGAACCAAAGAGAGAAGATACTTTCCACATGCAGAATTTTTATGATTAAATGGTTCCTCCTCTTTGTCTTTTGTTTTGCCATTTCATTTTAATGAATATTTTACAGGGATTATATTTTTATAAGACAAGAATGTACGGGGTGCTTCAGCTTTTATGTCAGTGCAACTCCACTTTGTCACCTTATTTTACCCCACCAGCTCAGAATCTCTTTTTGCAGAGTGAATTGGACTCTTGGGCATTATAGGTATTTTGTAACAAGGTGCTGGAGAAAGTGTTGTCACTGGAATCAGTTTTGTTCCCTCTCCCGTGTCACCCTTGATGACTCCTCTCCCTTTTCCTGCAGGGCACTGATTTCTGTCCTGGGCAGAGTGTCCCTGGAGTGACAACACACACACAGGAGGAACACACTTACCTGCCACTGCTGTTCCATCTGGGAAGGGACCCTGGGGAGAAGTTCCCATTAAGGTGAGCCAGTTAATGAGCTTGTGAAAACCCAGCTCTGAAGGTATATAAAATTCATTTGCTTTGGTAGCTGGTTCTTGAAATGTGCTTAAAAAGTGTTCCAGAAAGCCATTCTGGGAAATAGTGGCATTCCTGCACACTTTTTCTCAGGAAAAAGGAACAAACCTCAGTTTTCAGGTGATCAGGTTAGATGGGTGTGCATGTGGACTTGTCATTCTGGTTGTTCTTGTTCCGTGTCCTACATCCCCTCAGGGAGGAGGAAAACACACATTTTTGGACAGGACAGGACTGATGCAGCACAGCTGTGGAATAAAAGAGTGGTGCTGCTGAGTGTGGGCCCTGGAGCTGTGATTCTCTGTGTATTTTGGGACTGGGGAAGAAACAACCAGGGATCTGTGGGACTGGAATCTCTGGAAGGCAGCTGTGGTAACCTTCCAATCTCCCAGCCCAGCTGAAGGAACTTCTCCAGAGGCTGTTTAACAAGAAGACTTTCTGCCCAATCCTGTTCCGTCCGTGGGCTCTCCTGGCTGTCTGAATCCATTTTCCTCTAAGCCTCCTATTGTAATATTTATCTCCAGCACACACCATGCCCTGAGAGATTTCTGTAAGGATTTATGGAGTCCTCAGCCAGCACAGCCCACAAAGAAACCTGCCACTTCCAAAAGGGCTCCCAAGGTGTTCCCACCTCCCTCCTTCTGAGTTTTACCCTGCGGCAAAACCAGCTGCAAACGGGGACACGCAGCCTCATCCCTCACCAGTGGCTCTGACTGGGAGAGTGTGGGAATAGATAAAGAGAAAACTGGTGCTGCTGTGACTGCCTGCCCAGAAATGGGCTTGTGCAGCAGCTTGGACAGAGGGAGATGTTTTCTGAGCTGACAGGGCTGCAATTACTCAACTGTTTTAAATAATTGAGTGGACACGCTCGCTCCGTTCCTTTCAAAGGATCTGAGGCTGTGCTGCCCACTAAGTGTTTTCACCAGAGAGAGAAGGGGGGGGGGGAAATATTTCCACTTCTCTCTCACTTAACAGAACACTTTAAGACGTGCATCAGGCAGTGGATAAAGCTCTTTGGGAGCCTAACATTAGCTCTGCTTTCCACTGCATTCCAGCACTAATGAATAAAGCAAATCTGCAGATCTTGGGTTGTAAATACAGCTCAGTGAAAGGACACTGGGTTGGGATTCCAGATGAGACCATGGTCTGGGCAGTTTGACAACTATTTTATTTCACATGGGCATGGAGTGAGAGGACAAGGCGGAATGGTTCCCACTGCCAGAGGGCAGGGTTAGATGGGATGTAGGGAAGAAATGCATCCCTGTGAGGATGGGGAGGCCCTGGCACAGGTTGCCAGAGAAGCTGTGGCTGCCCCTGGATCCCTGGAAGTGTCCAAGGCCAGGTTGGACAGGGCTTGGAGCAACCTGGTC
>JAWWLV010000021.1:19319521-19405010 GCA_035041135.1 Platyrinchus mystaceus | reverse complement strand
GCCCCATCCCTGGAAGTGTCCAAGGCCAGGTTGGACAGGGCTTGGAGCAACCTGGTCTAGTGGAAGGTGTCCCTGTCCATGGCAGGAAATGGAACTGGATGGGGGTTTGAGGTCCCTTCCAACCCAAACCATTCCATGATTCTATGATTTTATATTAGGAAGATGAGTGGATAGAAATTAACTCTTTTTCCAAAAATCAAGTAAGTGGGTAGTACTGTCTGAACTGTACTTTGCCTGATGTGTTTGTTACCTGTGTCACCTGCTCCAGGTGACCCTGCCTGCACAGGGGGGTTGGACTGGGTGACCTCCAGAGGTCTCTTTCAACCCTAAATATTCTGTGATCCTGTTTGTGTTTATCTCTGGATTTGAGGCAGAGGAGCTCTTCCCTAAGAGGTGTCAGCAGCACACCTGCTTCCCTGTTCTTTAGCTGTTCTTTCCCACCCCCATGGATTGAGCACTGAAATAAATTCCAGTGTTACATCTGCAATCACTTCTCGTACGGTTCCATTGATTTTTTTGGACATTCACAAGCTGTTGTTTGATTGAATTTTATGGCAAGATTATGACACGATTATGGAAAGCTGTGCTGATGTTTATTATGCAGACCCTAATAGAAAACCTCTTTTTAGCAAATGACTCTTCCTTTCTCCAGCACATTCTGCTGCTATTGTCTCCTCTCTGGTCACAATGGAAAACTCATGGGAAGTGGGTCTCCTATATCGAATGTGGTAATTAAATTACCCTCATTTGTGGAGCTGTTACTGGTGTGTATTTTTATTTAGCTTAATTATCCCCCTTGGCAGACAGCCTGGTGGGAGTCCCAACACTAATGTTTCTCCAAAGGGAATCCAGCATCCTCTTCCAAGCCTGCATCTGCCTGTCCCTACACGCTGGCTGTGTTCTCTCTGCCTGCTTTTGCTCACTTTTTATTTCATTTATTCCTTATTTTAGTGCAGCCTTTTCTTTTCCCTGAAATGATTTTAATAATCTGTCATATCTCTTGATTTGCATTAATTTGGAGTGTAAAACAACCGGTAAGAGCTGTCATTGCTGCTCAGGAAGGCCTGGCATCACATGCTTCTCCAGAGGGATTTGCTGTTTATGTATTTGGGCTCATTCTGGGATCCCAGGGGATCTCAGAGCCAGGGAATCCTAGAAATCAGCCAGCTTACTCAACTGCAGCAACATACTTGACTTGCAGGTGCTCAGGGGGCTCATCTGAAATGTCTCTGGGTTGTGACACTGCACATGCAGGACACTAAGACACAATTCTTCAAGGCTACAATTTCATAGATTCAGAGAATATTTAGGGTTGGAAAGACCCTTGGGATCATCAAGTCCAACCATTAACTCAGCACTGCCAAGCCCACCACTATTTTAGGTCATCTCATGACATGGGCATTGAACCAGAATGGTCCCTTCCCACCCAAACCTTTTCATGATTCTATTATTCTATATTAGGAAGATGAGTGGATAGAAATAACCTCTTTTTCCCCAAATCAAACAAAGCTTTTCAGCCTTTGTTATGTAGCTGCTGAAGGATCCCTGAAAATGCAAATCCTTCAAGATCTGGGGCAGCACATAAAGTGTTTGGTTCCCTGGGTTTCTTGGTGAAGCAGGACAAGTCCTTCCTCTTTCTGACATGGTTCACTGGATTTCCTGGATCCTGCCTGCAAACAATATCAGCAAAAGCCTGTCTCCCATAGGAACACTTTTCATGCAGTGGAAAAACTGGTCAGGCAATTACAGGCAGGTCCTGTCACTGTGGTGAGTACACGTCTGGCAGTGCTGAGCCATCTGGCACTCTGCACTTGTGTTCCCTTCATGTGAGGCTGTGCCTGCATCCCTACCCTTGTCTGCTCTAGGAACAGATCTCCCCAACAGGGCTGTGACTGTTTCTTCCTGCTATTTCCCCTCTGGATTTGGCCAGAGTCTCTCCTGCACCCCATCTTCTGCCAACGGACACAGTTGTGTTTGCTCCTTTGGGTTGAAATATCCCAGAATCATGGAATGGTTTGGGTTGGAAAGGACCTTAATGCTCATCCAGTTCCACCTCCTGCCATGGGCAGGGACACCTTCCACTATCCCAGGTTTCTCCAAGCCTTGGACAGTTCCAGGGATGGGGCAGCCACAGCTTCTCTGGCAACCTGTGCCAGGGCCTCACCACTCTCAAAAGGAAGAATTCCTTCCCAATATCCCATCTATCCCAGCCCTGTGGCAATGGGAAGCCATTCCCCCTTGTCCAAAGTCCCTCTCCAGCTCTCTTGGAGCCCCTTTAGGCACTGGAAGGGGCTGTAACGTCTTTCCAGAGCCTTCTTTTCTCTTCAGATATTTATTGATGCTTCCCAATCTGGACTGGAGCAATCCCAGCAATCCAACAGCCTCCCAGCCTTTGGATTTTGGTAGGTGAGATTCATAGCAGTGCCAAATTCAGGTTATGAGTCCTCACAGTGCCTGGCTGATGGCACAGTGACATCCCCACATCAGGAGACTGGATGGAACAAGATCCCTGTTGGGTGGGTGACCTTCAGGACTGACATGGTCAGGGTTACCATCAGATACATTCACTCCTAAACTCTTATCTCCCTCTGCTGGGAAAAGGACTCTCTGAGAAGCAGCACTGAGGAGTCCTGGCATTGAGAGAACTTGGACAAGCCAAACATTTCCATGGCTGCAGGATGAGGTGGGGCATGAACACACCTGCAGGGAGCAGTGAGGCGAAACTGGCACCTAGAGAGGTGCTTGTAATAAGAAATCTGCAATACCAGGATAAATTTGGGCAATATATTTCAAAGAAGGGAGGTTGCTGCTAAATAATCTTTCCTTTGGTTGCCAAAAATGTGGTAATGTGACTGCACTTGTATAAGAGTTACCTCGTTATCAGGTCCTTGGTGGTGAGAAGTGAACGGTTTGTGTCTTTTTGTTGTCTGAGAGATTGCCTAGATCAGAAAATGCCTCTTTTTTAATAGCTCTCAACTTTAAAATAGAACTAAGGTTGTGTGTTAGAGAGCACAGAAAGCAGAAGCATTTCCCCAAGTCTAAGCAGGGTTTTGTTTCCTCCCTGGATGCAATAACCAGGGTTTTTGCTTCATAACAAAACACTCAAACTGCTCTTGTTACCAAATTTATCCAAATGCAGAACTAAAAGATCTGATAGGTCTTTTTCTTGACCAAATTCTGTTATCTTTGGGGTATTGTGTGTCTGTTAAGTCCCACAGAGGGAACTTATTTCTCCAATGTGACAAATTCAGTAAAATTATCTGTTGGTAACATCTTCACAACCAGTTGTCAGTTTTATTATCCAAGTCAGATTATTGTTTATACACAACTTTACTAAAATACTTTATTACCAGGCAAGAAGAACACAAATAATAATATATGTATTTAAATATATAGCAAAGCTGGCGCAGCTAAAAATACACTCAACAAAATACCTAATCCAGCCTCAAGTAGAAAAAGTGTTTTAAGTCCAAAGCTGCAAAAGGAATTTACAACAGAAATCTCTCAAATTCTGTCAGTTTGAGCCAGAGGTGCAAAGCCTCAATAACAAGTAAGGACAGAGTAAGTGCAGCCTGCTCACACCTTGTTGTTACTCCAGGTTTATAGCAACTTCTGCTCTGAGCAATTGAGTTTTACTGAATTATGAACATCAGAATTCCTATGTTTTACTTAGGGCAATGGATTTTACTATTATGGAAGAAAATGGAAGTGATAAGGCTTGGTTGATGAACATAATGATTTTAGAACACATTAATTAAGAAGAGAGCTCACAAGTGCCTATTTCGAGCAGATGGAAAATTCAGGAAATCATCAGAGAGGTAATTGCAGTGGTTATGGAGCCAGAAAAAAAGGGAAGGAGCTCCTGAAGGGAAGCTAAAGGGGAAAGGATCTGAGAGAAAAGTTGCCAGTCTCGCCTTACAGCTCAGAGCAGAAACCTGGCTGTGGGGAAGAGAGAGAAGGTGCAAAACAAGGGAAAAAATGTGAATAACAAAGAGCCAGGATGGTGCCCAGGGGAGATGCTGCCTCCTCAGTGTGGAAAAGAGGGAAATGGTACCAGCTGCATTGCAGGGGCGGATTAGCAGCTGCCACAGGAGAGGTGGCATTGAGGAACACTAAAAGTGTGGAAATCATGGATAAAGAGCCTCAGAGATGGCAATAAAAACATGGAGCATCAACCTTGCAGGGGTTGGATGCAGGAAGGTTGGGAGGAGCAGGTAAGCCAGGTGGGACAGCAGTACAGAGCCACGGAAGAGGGTGAAGGAAATTACACCTGTGGAAGAGAATCACTGGGGGGATTCTGGAATCTGGGGAATTAAAACTTCCATGAAAATAGGTGAGCAAGTAGAGGATCAGCACCATCACATCTCCTTGCAGGGAAGGTGAAGATCAGTCACAGGTTGGACTCAATGATCTTGGAGGTCTTTTCCAACCTCAATGGTTCTGTGATTCCAAGTATTCCTGTGACTAAATGGGCACATGCCCCTCCGGGAGTGCATCTGGGACCCAAAATGCTGCTGGACCAGAGGTGAATTGGGATACCTTTCAATCTTCTCTTTGATTCCTTGTTTGTTTTCCTTCGGCCCTTTGAGTCTCTCCAGTAATTCCAGCAGCAGAGCCCCAAACCAGTCTCTGCCTCGTCCACTGTGCATTCTTTAAATTGCAAATAAACTTGATAATAGAAGAGAGGAACTGAGGAAGACTGAATAATAAGACAAGATCAAGACTGGAATACTGTGGTGCTGCAAAGCCTCAAAGCACTGATAACAGATAAAATCAAATTATCATAATCTGGGGGTATTTCACAATTAAAAATAATGGTTTTAATTAAAATAATTCCAGGGGAGAAGGAAGTAAAGTATCATTAGACATGTTTTATTCTCTTCCCATAACTTCATATAAATTTGAGAGCTACTATTCATAGAATAATGGAACTATAGAATGGTTTGAGTTGGAAGGGACCTTAAAGCTCATCTTGTTCTACCCCTTGCCATGGGCAGGGACACCTTCCACTAGACCAGACTGCTCCAGGTCCCATCCAACCTGGCCTAGAACCCAGTGACGGGTTTCTGTGAATCCCATTTATATAATTATGGGAACATATATAACATATAATTCCCATTTTCTTGCATTCATCTCAGTAACAACATGGAACAACTCCCAGGATAGACATACTGCACTGTGTCCATATATAAATCATTTTTAAAACCTGCTGGAAATGCTGGTGGACTTGTTTGGGTGCTGATCTATCTGAGGGTGTATTTAATGATGGCAGAGAATCACCTCTCCTTGCCCTGGGGACGAAGGCGAGAGACCCAGGACGGCAAGATTAAACCAGAGTTTAACACCAAAAGAGAAAATCCCTCCTCCTTCCAAACCTGGCTGTGTGTGGAGGGCACGGTGGGGTTAACAGCAGAGCAGCTTCCACTGGAGCTGTTGGGGAGGGAGGATGGGAACAGATTGCCAAGGCACAATTACACTAAATGAAGGAAGCACAGCCCACACCTGTGCCTGAGACCCTGCGCTCCAATCCAGCCCTGATTGCATCTCCAGGGACTTCCCGGAGGTAAAAGTGTCAATTAGTGTAATGACCCTGGACTTTGTCCACTCTGTTCCCTCCTTCTGAGCGTGGAATAATTTCATGGACGCTGGGGGATCTCTTTTAGCAAACTCCTCACAACACCACCTGCTCACCCTCTCATTCTTCCAGTGCTATTCCCAGCTCTCCTTCCACAGGATTGTTGGACTGGAATACAAAATGCAGCACGCCCTGGAGGCACCGAGGTCTGGATCTTCACAGACAATGATGCCCAAACACCTGTATAGATAATATCATCTTTTCTTTGGAACAGGGAATGTAACAAACCCTGCCTTGCAGCCCAGTCCTGCATATGAATTCTAAGAAAGGATGGGACTCCAGGTAGGAGAGGTTCCCAGCTCCCTTAACAACTCAGACTGATTACCATGAGGTAATTATCCCCATTTTACATGCAAATTCTAGGCACTCTTGCAGATTTTGTCTCAAAATGCACTTGCTTAGGGCTGGAGGCAGTTTTAACCCCTATGCAGTCACTAAATACTTCACAAATCCATGGATATGGAATCTTGGGGCACACTGTGGAGCTAAACAGAAATGCCTGAGAAAAAAACTGAGCTTATCCGAGCAGGAATAGGGATCTCCATGGGGTCAAGACAGGAAAACCAACCCCCATGGAATGGGGATCTCCATGGGATCAGGACAGGAAAACCAGCGCCCAGGGCACAGCATCTCAATGGGGGAATCCAGCTTCAGGTGAAGTCCTGGTGCCATCCTGCATGCATTGCACTCCCCAGCCTCACAGACTTCACACAGCTCTGGAAGAGGAAGACAGTCCACGTGTTCATCGAGGCACCTGAAGATGATCCACGATGACTCGGGGTCATCACTGTCATGTGCGGCACCACAAGGAAGACTCTTGTAATCAGATCTAAGCTGGTGTCAGCAGGTTGAGCCAACTTAAGAGCACGTTAAGCCCTGCTGAGGTTTATAGGCTGGGGTATGACTTGGAACATAATTTATGCGTGTTTTTTAGCTTGAGCCAGCTTTGTCCTCATGTGAGAACTGTGGGTCCTTTATAGAGACTGAGCCGTTTCCCTCGTGCTTTTGGGGTATTTATTCAGCCCGTGCTAAACACTGAAATAATCTAAAAGTGTGGAAGCTGCAGGGGAGAACAGTTCAAAACACTGGGAGCTGGGGTTAGGCCAGGATTTCCTGTCACTGCTGAGCCAGCTGGAAAAAAGAGTGTCCTGAACACAGGAATTAAAGCAAGAAGGTGAGGTTGAGAGAGGTGATTCTGCCCCTCTGCTCCACTCTGTTGAGACCTCACCTGGAGTGCTCTGGGATCCCCAGCACAGGAAGGACATGGACCTGTTGAAGCAAGTCTAAAGGAGGCCACCAAGATATTCCAAGGGCTGGAGCTCCTCTGCTGTGAAACAGGCTGAGAGCTACAGGTGTTCAGCCTGGAGAAGAGAAGGCTTTGGGAAGACCTGAGAGCCCCTTCCAGTGCATAAAAGGGCTCCAAGAGAGCTGGAGAGGGACTTTGGACAAGGGTCTGGAGTGACAGGACAAGGGGGAATGGCTTCCCGCTGCCAGAGGGCAGGGTTACATGGGATATTGGGAAGGAATTCTTGGCTGTGAGGGTGGTGAGGCCCTGGCACAGGTTGCCTAAAGAAGCTGTGGCTGCCCCATCCCTGGAAGTGTCCAAGGTCAGGTTGGACAGGACTTTGAGCAACCTGGGATAGTGGAAGGTGTCCCTGCCCATGGCAGGGGATGGAGCTGGATGAGCTTTAAGGAATCTTTCAACCCAAACCATTCTGGGATTCTGTGATTTAAATGACTCAAGCTGACATTATTATTCTGTGGCATTCCTGTGTCTGAGGTTGCAGATGAGCATCAATGCTGTGGATAAATATAGGAGTTAAAGATTATAGCAAAAAAGACTTTTTTCATTGCAACAAGACTGGCATATTTGGAGCAAAAAGCAGCAGTCGTGACAACACATTGTTTCTCTTTCCTCCAGAGCACAGCTGTGTTTTCCACTGCTCTGTCCACATTATGGCTAATTTGGAATCCTTCATCTGAAAAGCCATTTCCATGGATGAAATTGAGCACTTCAATATTTGCAAAGATGCTGTGGAGCTTAATTAGTTACCAGCAATATTTTATCTTATGGGTCCACTTTGAAAAGAAAATCTTAAACACTGGAGAGATGACACAAGGATGTGACAGAAATAAACACAAGTTACAGGAGCAGCAGGAGGAGGCATTAAATGATTTGCTATCTAGAGTATCAAAGTCGAAAAATTGATTAAAATATGTACTAATTCATATTAATCCTTAATATAAGGATCTTTATAAAGTGGAATTATCTCAGGTTTGGAAGAGCTTTCAAGTACTGGCACTATAGGTGTGTTGGATTCCTAAAACAACTGAAACACCCATGTCTCCCAAAGTGATTCCAGCTCCAGTTCCATCACTGGCATGTGTAGGCTGTACAATATTTCTGGATTGCTGATTGCATCCCATTTCCAGCTCAGATGCCATGTGTGTCCCTGGAACTCGCCTGTTTTTACACACCCTCCTCTGAGTGTTTTGTCTCCAGCCTTCCCTCTCCATGTGCAGGCTCTCCTGTCCTCTGTGTGTCAACCCAGCTTAGCTTTAAACCCTCTCTGCCTCCTCTAAAATTGTGTGTTGATTTTTTTTGCCGGGCTGGCAATCCTGCACATTTGGAATTCAACCAGAAGGCGTCCAGATAAAATCACACCAGGCTGAAAGGCCACTGTGCCGTCAGGATGCAATGCTGGGATTGCTGCCCTGAGTGTCCTCGTCAGGGTGTGAGTCAGAGATGGGCTTTGGCAGCTCCCCAACTTCTTTGGAGTAGTGCAGGAGTAACCTGGGAGAGCTTATGTGGGATGCATGGGGAGAGGAGCAAGGAAATTCAATTTATAAGAGCGTGTAGTGACAGGACGGGGGGGAATGACTTCACACTGACAGAGGGGAAATTTAGGTTGGATATATGGAAGAAATGCCTTCCTGTGTAAGGGTGGGGAGGCCCTGGCACAGGTTGCCCAGAGCAGTTGTGGCTGCCCCATCTCTGGAAGTGTTCAAGGCCAGGTTGGATGGAGCTTGGAGCAGCCTAGTCTAGTAGAAGGTGTCCCTGCCCATGGCAGAGAGTGGAACGAGAATGGGCTTTGAGGTCCCTTCCAACCCTCACCATTCCATGATTCCATGATTCTGTGAAATTTGGGAGCTTCTCAAGTATACTCTGAATTTTCATGTGGTCCATCAGCTCAGCAGTCTCTCCACCAGGATGCAGCCAGCTGGGTGTGAGAGCCACACTTTGCTCAAGCTTTGCATTTCACATTCTCTTCCTTTTCATTTCCCATTCCCGTCCGGTTCTCTATCAGCAGAGCTCAGGCCCATCCCCACAATCAGCTTCTCTCTGGATGGCTGCCGAGCTGGGATATTTATAGGGTTTACTGGAAACTGTTGGCACATTGCTGGGCTTCGAAATGTGATTGTTTTGCAAAGAAGGAAATTAGCTGGAGTGTGGGGCTGGTGGCCAGCTTGGACTGCGAGCAGAGGGAGCCCGAGGTCAGGTCATTGTTTCTTTTATCTTCAGAAGCAATTTGCCGCTCTCTGTGGTTTTTTTAAGTGACTCTTAACGTGATGGACAAAATGAGATCATTGAGTAGGAATCCTCCATTTTAGAAATACTTAAGGTATTAGTGAAGTACACCCTGAACAACTTAAACAAGTACCTGCTGGAGTAGTCGTGTGGATAAAAATCTGGTAATTTATAACCATGCTTGAGGAGTGACAGATGGGTCCCAGCTTGGAATAATAAAGCTGTAATGGAAGAATGTAGATGGGACAGAACCTCGGGATGTTGTGAAATGGAGGAGGTATTCTTGTCTTGGACAAGTCCCTTCTATTCTTCTTCTCCATCTTCCTGTTTGCATAATTTTAGTTCATTTCCTTGGTGATTGTGGAGTTTAACTGACCAAGGGTTGTGTTTGAAACCCTTGGCTTGAGAACACTCTTGTAAAACAAAATATTGACATTCCCTTGGTTTCCCTACAATAAACACCTCCAAGTGAGGCAGGTGTTGCAGGAAAGCACTTGGAAGAATGGGAGTTGAATGCTGGAGAGCAAGTTTGACCTCAGGTGTGACATGCTGGAAGGATTACCTCAGCAAACTTCTGTCCAACCTGTCTGGCCAGGTGTTAGCCCTGTGTCTGGGAAGTCTCCTTTGATAATCATTTAAGGGACAGCTTGAGGACAACCCCACAAATGCCTTTCTTTGTACCTGCCACCTTTGCATTCCCCTCAGGACTCAACATGTGCTTGCAGCGATTTGAGGAGGAAACAACACATTTGGGGCCACTGGGACCAGCGGATTTGAAAGCTGAGATGATCTGCCAGGAGCCAGGTGCTTTTCTGGGGAGGACCAGCCACCTGCCATCCTTGTGGCCCTAAGCAGAGCACCTGGACTCTGCCAGCTCAGGTGTTTCACTCCCCTGCAGAGCTATGGGAAGCCGACAGCATGTTTTCATACCCTTCTCCCTGGTGGTGGCCCAGGAAAAGTCTTCTGGCCCAGCTTGGTGATGTGGACACCGAAATGATGCCCCACCAGTGAGATCTGGTTTTTTTGTCGTTTCAGTTTTGCCAGTGAGGAATACCAGCGTGCCATGGAGCGGATAGCTGGGATTGTCCAGCAGCACAAAGACACCCTGGTGCCAGGGGAGCCACAGCTGAACGTGTGTGACAAGGCCATTATGGTGAGTGCTTAAGGCAGAAATACAGTGGGGAATCCTTAGCTTGAAATATGTTTTGTAAAGCCTTCATAAAGTGTCACCGAATTCTGGGAAAAGATGAAGAAGGGATGCTCACTCACCTGTTCGTGGCTTCCTTCCTTAGAGACAGGGCAGGATCCACAACTGTAGATCCTTCTTCTCCTTCCTAATCGCATTCTACAAATCTTAAAAGTCATGGAATCATCGAAGCCTGGAGTGGTTTGGGTGGAAGAAACCTTAAAGCTCATCTTGTTCCACCCACCTTCCATGGGCAGGCACACCTCCCACTAGCCCAGGTAGCCTTGGACACTTCCAGGGATGGGGCAGTCACAGCTTTCTCTGGGCAACCTGTGCCAGGGCCTTCCCACCCTCCCAGGGAAGAATTTCATTCCAATATCCCATCTAACCCTGCCGTTTTTGTTTTGAGTCCTCTGTCTGAGTGGTGGCATTGTGCCTCTCTTTCAGTAATGTATCTTTGATTTTGCTCAGTCTCCTCCAATTCCACTCATGCCTGAATTTTCCGAGGTCTTTATGGCTTGAGACATGACAAAACATTTTCAATTCTCTTTTCTGTTTCAAGTCTTATGTTGAAAAGTTACAGTTTGGCTTCCCTGTCAAACACAGCTTGGTTTGTTGAGAACCTGGGAAAGCAACTGGATAGTGTGGAGGAGGTAAAGTTGTCAGATGATGAGAGGCTGTGTAGTCTGAGGGAATGTGTCTGTGGGCTGACACAAAATAGTAACAGCAACATCCTTCTGATGCTGAAATAATCTTCTGAAACAGTCAGAACCTGCTGCTTCAGGTCTGTCACCAGGAAAGAACAAAATGTGGATTTGTGTCCCCTCAGTAACAAGGCAAAGATCTTCCTTAGCCTTGTCCCATCTTTTTATTTTTGGCTGTTAAATAGGAAAAAGATTTGAAGGCCCATTGTTTCTGTGCTGTTTTGTTTTCTTATTCAACTTTTCCCCTAATAAACACTGTTCTGTGCTCCCCTGGGACCTTTTGGATTCAGGAACTGTCCCCAGGGTCTGGCAAAGGCATTTCTTCCGTGCTGCCTCCAAAACTGGTTCACAAATTTTAGACCATCTGAGGCAGAAAGTGGGCTGGGGAGGATCCTAATCCCAGGAGAAATGTTCGAATCCCAGCAGGAAGCATTATGAGTTTCGTAATCTAATCTATGTACACTCCTTACAGGTTGATTGCATGGTCACTAAACTAAAATATCAGGCACCAAATTGTTGCCCTTTGAGACCAGAAGTGAGGAAAACCAAATCTTTTTGGAGTCGTTGGTAGATTGGTCCCAAAATCTGTCTTTGGGGGATACTGGGAGATAAATATCATTGACTAACACAATCTAATTTACTATCTCCTAAATCCTGTCACACGTTTATTTGATATGGGTGTTTAATACCCTTTCTGGAACAGAGGAGAATTGTCTTTACTTACACATAAGCAAAGTGTGTGAAGTGTTCAAGGCCATGGAGTGACAGGATTAGGAAGAATGGCTCCCCACTGCCTTCCCTGTGAGGGTGTTGAGGCCCTGGCACAGGTTGCCCAGAGAAGTGGTGGCTGCCCCGTCCCTGGAAGTGTCCAAGGCCAGGTTGGATGGGGCTTGGAGCAACCTGGGCTAGTGGGAGGTGTCCCTGCCCATGGCAGGGGGTGGAACCAGATGAGCTTTAAGGTCCCTTCCAACCCTCACCATTCCATGATTCCATGGCAGCAGAAGCATCATTTTGAAGCTCCTGCAGTTGTGGGATTGATGGAAGCACAGCAGCTCCTGCCCTCCAGAGCCAGGAGGTGTTTGCTGGCCCATCTGTGGTGTGTCCCACCAGCAGTGTCTGTGAAGCTCCCACAGAGCCAGCTCTGCTGTTTTTTCCTGCTGTGGAAGTGCAGGAAAAGCTGTTCCATGCAGTGGAGCCGTGCTGGCCTGACTTGCAGCATGGATGGTGTCCCCAAGGCTCCCAGCACAGCTCCAGGAAAGCCTTGGACTGTGAGACTGAAGCACACACCACTTATTGTTTGATTTTTTTCAAAAGAACAAACATTTCATTTGTTCTTTTGGCTCTCAGTTCCTTCTGCAGAGTGGCCTGAAATTTCCAGCCGTGGTTGTGCATTTTAAAATGGAGAAATAGATTTAGAAACCAGCATTAATTGTTCTTAAAGCCTCTGGAGCTCTTCATGCAAAGGTGCCTCCACCAGAGCTCCCTCTGTGTCTGATCCTCTGCAGGGATAGCTGGTGTCTCACTGCCATCTGTTGTCAGTTCTATGGAATAAAATCCTGCTCCGGCATTTTTTTTCCTGGGGTTAAGCTTTTTGTTTCCTCTGTATGAATTTACATCCAAGAAAACATAAATATTTGAAGGATAAAAATAAAATGAAAGGCAATAGGTCAGAGCTGAACAGGCTTTTGATATGTACAGACCTGAGAGAGGGAGGGACAGGGACTGAATACAAAAGATTTCTGAAGGCAGAATGGGAATTACAATATGCCATTCACATGACCACAGTCCCAAATTTTAAATGGCAAAATGCCAATGAAATAAAAAAAGTTCATTTATCCAAATTCTTTCCTCTGTTGATCCCTTAGGAAGCTGAGGTTTGCAGTGGGTCTCCTTGCTGGTGTCCTTTCTCTGTTGTACACAGGCAGGTAGTTCAAGAAACATGGAAACAAGGGAGACAAATAGTTTTGTGTGGAAGAGAATGTCCCAGGAATGCCTCCTGCTCCATCTGCTCACGGATTCATCCATCAAAATGCTCATTAAAATACCAGCATTCTTATCTCTCTCACACCCTTGGCCTTCTGATGCTTTTTGCTTCCCTAACAAAGTGCCTGGATATCATAGTGCTAAGAATGGGAACTCTTCTGGACCCCAGGAAAATTGGTGGTGTCACCAAAACCTCGTGGTCTGGTTGCTCTGTGCTACTACAGCAGAGGGAGGAGAGTCACAGAGTCCCAGCAGACTGGACTGGGAGAGACCAGGAGAGATGCCAGAAGAGGGAATCATGTGCTGCAGAAGGATTTGTAGCCTTTCCTAAAGCTTTTGTTTGACTGGTGTTTGGAGTGGGGAAGTTTATGAGCCCAGAAGCATCGGCTGCAAGAGGAGTTTCATTTTTCAAGCAGGACATAAAAGTGTCTTTGTGAGAATCAAAAAGGGCTGGTTGGGGTTAGAGCTTGGTGTGAATCATCCTTCTGTCTGTTTTTATTTGTCTTTAACAGAATTGGTCCCCTCCAGGCTGTGAGAAGCTTGGGAAGTGCCTGAAAGCGCCTGAATCTGATCCTAAGAAATGCTCTTGGCCTCACTGATCTCTGCATCCCTCCAGAGCTGCACAGAGAGCCCGGAGCAGCCGGACATCCAGCGTGTCTGCTCATGTTGGCACTCCTGTTTACACAGGAAGGGTGTGATGTGTGTGTGAAATCATCACTTGCTCTTCCAAAAGGGCCAGTGTTTATATTCCTCATGCTCAGGGTTCAGCCTCCACTCCTCTCTTCTTCTGGTTGTTTCCCTAAATGGTAACCTCAGCAAAGTCTGTTTCAGCTGTAAAAGCTCTCTGGACAATGACAACTCTGCCATCACCTCCAAAATGTCATGGATTCCTCTTGCTCCTTCCACCCAACCTGCTCTCCCAAATCTTTGCTCACTGGGATGCCGCAACAGCAGCTGTGGGGACGGGGCAGGAAACTCAGAGCTGCCAGAAAGTCCTGCCCAAAGTGCCCATGTTTTGTGTGCCTGTAACTTGTTGTTTTAACATTTGATTTCCGTTGTGAACTCTGGACATCAACTTGTTTTTCCTTTCTTCCCATATTTGTGAGTTCTGGATGCAGCTGCTGGGAGCAAAAAAGGGCTCCCTCCTGTTCCCAGCGAAGGGGTTGGATTTGGGGAGAATGCCCTGACTTTCTTCCACCTGTAGCTGCAAACATTCCCTAGGTTATGGTACAAGGAAATTTAGGATAGTGTTCAGGTAAGTATTGGACTAGGGTTACAGCAGCATTCCAGTGCCTAAAGGGGCTCCAAAGGAGGACTTTGGACAAGGGATGGAGTGACAAGACAAGGGGGAATGGCTTCCCACTGCCAGAGGACAGCATTAGATGAGATATTGGGAAGAAAATCTTCCCCATTAGGGTGGTGAAGCCCTGGCACAGGTTTCCCAGAGAACCTGTGGCTGCCCCATCCCTGGAATTGTCCAAGGCCAGGTTGGACAGGGCTTGGAACAACCTGGGCTAGTGGAAGGTGTGCCTGCCCATGGCAGGGGGTGAGACTGGATTAAGGTTCCTTCCAACCCAAACCATTCCATGACTCTATTGCCTGATTGTTGGTATGCAGGACATTCATGGGGAACTGGGGGTCGGGTGTTCTTTTCAGGGGTTTTCTTAATTTCCAAAAATCTGTGTCTAAATGTGATTTAAGTCCTGCTTCTCATCTCATGATCCAGGCCCAGCCAAGTGCAGGCTCAGAAATGCCCGTTTACATCAGATGTTAACTCTTGACCCTGTTTCCAATGCATGCTCTCCAAGGAATTCTCCTTGTGCAAACTTTCCACAGCCTGGGTGTAGCTCTTCTTTAAACAGAGTTCACGGTGACCGCGGGGCCTTTGCACGATTCTGTGGTGCAGATTCCTTGTCTGCCTTGGGGCCTGTTCCACACCCTTCCCTTTTGCTAATAAATGTGTCTTGAGCAAAACCAAGTTACTCTGGGGCTTCAGGGGAGTAGCTGGAAGGAACCCTGAGCATGTTTGGGGTCAGACTGAAGGAGGGGAAATTTAGGTAAGATATTAGGAAGAAATCCTTCTTCTGTGAGGGTGGTGAGGCCCTGGCAGAGGTTGCCCAGAGAAGCTGTGGCTGCTCCATCCCTGGAAGTGTCCAAAACCAGGGTGGACAGGGCTTGGAGCAACCTGGTCTAGTGGAAGGTGTCCCTGCCCATGGCAGGGAGTGGAACGGGATGAGCTTTAAGGTCCCTTCCCACACAAACCATTCCATGATTATATGTTTGCGCCACCAGCAGCTCCACTTGACGCCTCCAGTGTTTCCCACAGTACACATGCCCTCTCTGTGTGATGCTGTGCTGCCTTGGGAAAAAATCCAGGTGCTCTGTCCTTGGAAACAGCTCGACTTCCCTCCCAGGCAAAGCTGGGGCTGCTTGAGAGCTTTGCCTGTGCCAACTGCTGTGCTGCCTGCTCTGGGCTTTCAGCTACCTGTTCTTACCCTGCCTGTAATCCAAACGCTCCCATTCTCTCCGTTCCCACGGTTTATGCTACCTGTAATCCCCTCTACAGTAATTCCTAGTGTACCTTTCCTGAAGCTGGATAATCTTATGAGATCAGAATAAGAACAGCACTTGAGTCAGCTCTTACTGTTCCACCCCTCAGAAATCCCAGCATTTCCAGCACCAGCAGAGCTTGTGGATGCCTGTGCATCTGCAAGTGGCATTTGTTTATAGTCCACATTTCTTAGCTGCCTTATGATGTTCCTAATTGTCCTTCAAGTATATCATGGCATTTCCAGCTCATCCATAATGTTCCTCCTTGTTTTGACATAGTCTGGATAGCTCAAGGCTTGGGAGATTCTGACCAGCTGGTTCCTTAGTGGTGCAGTGAGAGGGACTGGGAGGACCTGTCAGCACAGGACACCAGATAAAACCAGTAACTTCCATTTGCTGGGTCTGCTCCACCTCTGCTTTAGTGCTTCTTCGAGTCCAGAGATGGGAATGGAGCTGGGGAAGGGGCTGGAGCACCAGGAGCAGCTGAGGGAGCTGGGGGGGCTCAGCCTGAAGAAAAGGAGGCTCAGGGGGGACCTTCTCGCTCTCTCTAACTCCCTGACAGGAGGGTGGAGCCAGGTGGGGTCAGGCTCTGCTCCCAAGAATGACAAGGGAACAAGGGACAGGATGAGAGGAAATGGCTTTAAGCTGTGCCAGGGGAGGTTCAGGTTGCATAGTAAGGAAATTTTTTTATGGAAAAGCTTGAAAAGCATTGGAACAGGCTGCCCAGGGTCGTGGTGCCGTCACCATCCCTGGTGTTCAAAACGTGGATGTGGCACTTGAGGACACAGTGGTGGTGAACATGGTGATGGTGCTGGGCTGATGATTGGACTTGATCTTAAAGGTCTTTTCCAACCTTAACAATGCTGTGATTCCACAATTCAGTCACCCAGAATTGCCAGAGCCCTGCAGTTCACTATGAAAATCCCACCAGAGGAGGGAGTCCATCACTGCAACTCCCTGGAAATCCTCAACAGCCCTCAAATAGTTGTGAGGTAACAACATTTCCGTGGGGTTTTGTGCTGCTTATGAAGAGTTCACATCACAGGATCAGAGCTGAGCATTTGCCTGGACATGTTCCTCAGTCCTTAACACTTGAGAACACACACTGTGAGTGTTCTGGGTGCCTCCTGCCCCTGTCCTCTCCCTGCTGCTTCCTCCTTTTCTCTTTCACAGCTCTCAGTTCTGAAGGTCCTGCTTTTCCCCTGGAACTTGCTTGGACAAGCCACCCTGCTCTAAGCAGCCACAGTGTTTATCCTCTCCCCCAGCACTCCAAGTCCTCATTCCTCACTAAAACAATCTCTCAGGACCCAGATACAGGAGGAAAACTTTGCACTAGAAAGCAAGTAAGTGAATTCACTTAGTGTGTGTTTACAGTAAGTGGACACAAAACAGATAATAAATAATCAAAGGTTAATGTGACAAAGCTTCTGCTTTAAGTTTAAATAAGAATAGTAGCGTTACAGCTGGATATCAGGAAGAATTTTAAATCAATTCCTCTCCCAAAGATTAAAAAGTTGTGAGATGAAGAACTAATGAAGGAAAATATACTAATGTATCAGAAATGCATTCTGTGATTTCACCTGTAAACCAGGGAAATAACACTTTGCTGGGGGACAGTCTCACAAATCATGGGACTGACTTGGGTTAAAAATAACTTGGTTTGTTTTCCCAGTATTATTTTTACCTTGGATCAATTTCCCAGCCCACAGAGCTGCCCAGGAGCAGTTCAGAGGCTGGAGGGGGATCAGGACCAGGGATGAGGATGGTGCCTGCAGCCCCCAAAATGCACCTTGGAGCACAGCGTGGCCACATCTGCCCTTAATAATGATCCTGAGCCTCTGGTCTGAAACTGCCCAGTTTGGGAACTGCCCATACTGGGCCAGGAGTGGGTCTGGTGGAGTTCACAGCCCACTCAGGGATCTGCATCAGCCAGACTGGTCTGTTGGTGGCTTCTTTGCTCAAGCTACAAGACATAAATGCTAAAGGACTGATGATGTTTAATGCTGTGATGTTCCTTTCTTTATATTTATTATGCTAAATGCTAAAAGCTGAATATCTACTTGGGCTAAGAGTCCAAGGAATTTCTTTCTTGCCTTTAATTTCCAATTAGCTGAGCCTCTCGAGCCTCCCCGCTCTGCCCCTGAGGCTGTGTTATCATCCGACCCTCCGTGCGGAGAAGCTTCCGAAATGGATGGAACTAATAATCGTGGAAAAACTCCGGCTGCATTTACAGCCTCTGCCTGCAAAAGTGGAGCCTTGATTTCAAAGCCTGCAGCGACAAATGGATTATTTCGGTGGCAAATTAGTCTCTGGGGACTGACAATTTGGGGAGCTGAGCGCTGGAACTGGAAAGCAGCAGATCAATTCCGAACACTTGGAGCCAAGGTTAATGCCCTGCAAACTACTGAGTGCAGCGATGAAGGATAACGTGTCAAATGGGAAGCTCGGGAATATGGAATGAAAGGGAAAATGGGGAAGGTTGGAACAAGGAGAGCAAGCGAGACCCACGGATTTGTTAATAAAACCTGGGGACTGAGTTTTTGGGTGAGCGCTGAGGGTGACAGTGGGATTTGAATAAAAGAACTAGAACTAATATCTCTGGGAAGGAGGGTTTTGGACTTGGGACAGTAATGGAAGCTGGCAGTTCTCATACCTGCCACATTGAGCCTTTCCCGAACATCATGGACAGCTTCCAAAAATTCCTGATTTCACATAAAGAGGATGAGATGTGGATCTCCTGAAGGTTGGAGAACACTATTCCCACTTTTATTTGAAATAACCACATGAAATCATTCCAGCAGCTGAACAAAGACCTTTGGAAGGTGAGAATTAAATGGAGTTTGGGGGGAAGGCAAGTTTAGGGGTGCTGGGAGGGTTTTTTTTGTCTGCAGAGTTTCCAGCAGCCTCCTGAGCACAGCCAGATGCAAAATCCCTCCCCAGGGATCCTGCTCTTGTCCTCAGAACTGGGAAACTTTACAAATTAAACACATTTACTGTCTTGAGAGTTCCTTTGCTTGTCCAGCCTCCAAATAACTGTTTTGCAGTTTAAATGGCTTGTTTTCCGTCTCTCTTTACAGTTATAATACTTGGAAGTGAACTTTTACTTTTGTTTTCTGATAGTATTGGATGTTTTTGTATGTTATCAGAAGGCAACACTGTGGTGCCCCTTGAATTAAACTGTCAGGTTTTAAGAGCAAATGTAAGGGAAGGACTGAAATCCCATTTTAGGTTCTTTTTTCCTTTGGAAAATGGCTATTTTAAAAACCCAGAGTCCATTTGCCTGTTTTCTTTATATCCCCTTCTGCCGTTCAAAGTTTCATTGTTGCTCGAAGTCTAGTGATTATATAAATCCCAAATAAAGGTGGCTCAGTAGCCAAAAGCTTGTGGTCTTTTAGGAGGGAGAAAAACTCTGCCTTCCAGCTTCTGGAGAGAGGCAATCTGGCAGCATTCCGAGCCTTTGTCCCTCTTGGAGTCACTTAACACCCTTCTGGGTGATAGGAGCTTGGTAGCACAATTCCCATCTGAATGGGAGAGCAGATAAAAGCCGGCAGCAAGGAATGTGTGCCAAATCCATTAGTTCTGGAGCAGACACAAAATCCAGGCTGGCCAGAGGAGAGAGAGGAGTTTAGTGCCTTCTCCAAGGGCCTGATCCTGCTGCAGCAGAAAGGAGGTGCTGGCTTGGGCTCTGTGGGAGGCAGAGCTGGATCGACACTTTCCCCTCTTTTAGGGGGCACAAAACCAACTCCAACGCTTCTATCCCAATCCCAGGGATCTGGCTGGGGAGCTGCATTCTTCTGCTGTTGAAATAAGATATTTCAAATTTGTGGGGGTTTTTTGGTTTTTTTTTTTTAAATGGGTTTAAAGTGCATTTCCTCAGCTGAAACTGAAGCAAAACGTTCCAGCGGATTTGCAAGGAAATTTCAGTTCTTGTTTCCCCTAGTGGAAGGGGTATGTTGAAATTTGGGGCATTTTGTTCCACTTCACAGTGAAGCTTTAAAATCCTGAATGGAACAGAAACTTCCAGACTCAGCACAGCTCTTCTAATTGCCTGGTTAAGCAGATTAGAGCTAGTTCCAAAAGCTTTTATATCCCCAGCTTCTGTGTTCCCTGGCTAATAACATCTCTCCTATCAGGATCTCAAAACACTTTTAAGTCCCTGGTTACTTCTGTGTCCAAAAAAGAGGCAAAACCAGTGTTTCCCAGCTACAGTATCCTGGGGGGTGGAGGGGGGGGTACAGATCCCAGGTGGTGGTTCCTCTGCCAGGCACAGATCAGCCCTGGACCTCTCGAGCCACAGCCGGATGTCGAGTCATCTCCAGAGTGATATTCCAGAGCCCTTTGACATCACATTTGGAAAGGGGTCCTAGGAAAGTTCTTTTTTTCAGATGGAAATTGCAGTAGGACTCAGCACTGTTGTTTGAAAGGTTGGACAATTACAGGGAAAACTGATTTCCTTGTGGTGTACAATCCGGACTGTGCTGGTAGGTGCAGGTCATATCCTTTGGAATGGAGGGTAAATGAGAAGAAATTCTGACAGAGGTTTCAGGAATGTTGTTTTTTAAACATGTGGCATGATTTCTGGTAGCTGAACCACTGGAAATCTGACTTGGTATAACTTTTATGCCCTTCCTGGCAGAACAGATGGTGACAGAGAGAGGAGGGATTCTCTGGCTGCGGGATGTGAAGGGAGCAGTGGGAGCATTCAGCAGCTCATCTTGGTGGAAGCTGTTGGTTTCCCAGGGATTGGTTGGGATGAGGGGCCTCAAAGAAAATGTGGTGGAGTCTCCTGCTGGTAATGGGGATCCAAACAAGACAGGGGTGACATAGACCCCCCCAATACCTCCATTAGTAAGGAGAGAAGCAGGGTTGCCTGGCAGGATGCAAGAGAGCCCTTTTCCCAGGAAATAAGCTCCTGCTTATTTCTGCAAGTAGGCAGATAAATTCCATCATCACTTTCATCTGCCAGGAAGAAGAGGAGGTGCTGGAATATCTCATTGTCCTATGTTGCAGTTGGTAAGGTCAAAAGATAAACCCATCCAGCTCATCCCAGGGAATGAGAGCGTTGCAGAGCCTCTGTTCCATTGGAAAGGTTTGTGCATCCTCTGTGTTTGCTTCACTGGAACAGCTGCCTGAGAGGATTTTTCTGGTGCCAAAGAGATAATCTGAGTTCAGGGAAAATCTTAGTCTGTGAGGGAATGGTTGTGAAGGGAGCACGGACTGTCTTTGGCAGCAGAGAACTTAACAGGAGTTGGGCTTGTTCAGCCTGGTGAAGAGAAGGGTCCAGGGAGAACTCAGAGCCCCTTCCAGTGCCTAAAAGGGCTCCAAGAGAGCTGGAGAGGGACTTGGGACAAGGGCCCGAAGTGACAGGACAAAGGGGGAATGACTTCCCACTGCCAGAGGGCAGGGTTAGAAGGGATATTGGAAAGGTGTGTATTCCCTTTGAGGGTGGTGAGGCCCTGGCCCAGGTTGCCTAAAGAAGTTGTGGCTGCCCTTGCCCTGGAAGTGTTCCAGGCCAGGTTGGACAGGACTTGGAGAAACCTGGTCTAGTGGAAGGTGTCCCTGCCCATGGCAGGGGGTGTCTGGGGAGCGTGGGGTGAACGTTTCCCCATCACAGCTCTTGGCAGCAAACACTGAGCTTGGCCAGGGGTATTGCAGGCTCAAACCGCTTCTGCTTTCTGCAGTGAGCTGCGCCCAGATGGGTTTGGACCAGATCCAAGGCTTATTTGCTAATGTAAGAGGAGATCTGTCCTCATTCAGTGGATTTTGCAAACAACATCCACCTTCAGGAGATGGGAGATAGGAGCTGTGAGATCTCCCTGACCTGCCCCAGGAATCAGTGACACCAGGAGCTGTTGCTCCAGGACCTAGGGCTGTGTTATCACCCCCGTGGATGTCATCCCAACCAACGGTTTTAACAAACACAGAATGTGATTTCAAGAGGTCACACGAGGTGAGAGGGACAGAAAAGCAGCAAATAGTGAAGCTCTATGGAGCTTGCTGTCGCTGCAAGGCGGGGCAGTGGGAGGGGTGCTGGAAGTGTAGCCCCTGGGCATGGGGCTCCTTTCCAAAACACGCTGGGGACAAAGCAGGGTCCCGGGACTCCATGTCTTGGGGAAATACACCTTCACACCCTGCAGGTACCTGAGCACTCTTAAGGGGGGAGACTGGGGCTCCATCCCCTGGGTACCAGGGAGCTGTTGGGCCTCCATGACCAAAAGTGACAGAGTTTTGTGTACCTGTCCTGCTGCTGGAGCTCCATGGACGGGGAGTTCCATGCTCTGGGGTACCAGACCTCCATATACTTGGGGGGACTGATGCTCGATATGCTCCAGGGTACCAGAGTCTTGTGCACTGGGGAATCGGGGCTCCATAGCCCAGAGTACCAGAGCTCCGTGCACCAGGGCGTTGGGGCTCCGTACCCCAGGCCACCGGAGCTCCATGCACTGAGGGGACTGATGCTCCACGCCCCAGTGTACTGGAGCTCCACGAACCGGGGGGCTGATGCTCCATGGCCCCGGGATACCGGAGCTCCCCGCCCCGGGCTGCCCGCGCCGCGCGCTCCCGGCGCCGTTCCCGCCCCGCCGCTCGGTGGGGCCGCCCCGGGGCGGGCGGAGCCGCCCCCGCCGCCTCCGCCCCGCCCGCCCGTCCCGGGGCCGCGGCGGCTGCGCACGGCGGGGCCGCCATGAGCGACGAGCGGCTGCGGCGGGTCCGCGACCGCGTCCGGCCCTTCCCGGACTTCCCCGTGCCCGGCGTGCTGTTCCGGTGGGACGGGGCGGGATGGAGACGGGAGCGGGGATGGGAATGAGGCCGGGAGCGGGGATGGGAATGAGGCCGGGAGCGGGGATGGGAATGGGGCCAGACCAGGGAATGGGACCGGGACCGGGACCGGGGACGGGGATGGAGACGGGGAGTGGGATGGGCATGGGACTGGGAGCGGGCAATGGGGAATGGGATCGGGATGGGAATGGGATCACACCGGGATCAGGACCAGGGCCGGAACCGGAACTGGGGCCGAGCCCGGGAATGGGACCAGGGCCAGAGATGGGAATAGGATTGGGATTGGGGATGGAGCCAGGACCTGGAAAGGAACAAAGGCAGGGAGTGGGAATGGGACCACTGGGGACGGAGCCGGGCTGGGCACTCGCTGCCGGCTCCTCTCCCGTGTGCCCATCCCTGCTCCTGGCAGTACCAGGACCCTTCCCTGCGCTCTGGAGCTCAGTGGAGCGTGAGCAGCCCTCGGAGGTCACTCACTGCCTGCCCTCCCTCATTGCAGCGATATCAGCCCCTTGCTGAAGGATCCTGTGGCATTCAGGACTTTGATTGATCTTCTGGAGGATCATGTGAGGGCATTATTCCCCAAAATTGACTTAATTGCAGGTAAGCGTTTGTTAAACATTCCTGAGGCCAGGGCAGAGCAGCCTGTCCAACGGTGGGAAACATGGGGTGACCTGTCGGGAATTCTGTGGCCCTTGGACATGAGAATCACCTGAACATTGGCCTCTTGTCATGTGGTAACACCAGGACAGGTTATACCCTTAACCTCATCATGTAATTTGCTGACATATTGGTTTGGATGTTGAAGGCACCATTTGATGATACTTCAGTGCCAGTTTCATAATTCATTGCTTCCATTGTTAAAAAAGAGGGAATACAGAAAACCTGCCGTGCCTGGTCCCTGTTGCAGGCAGACCCTGTTCCAGCTTGTTTTCCTTCTCAGGAGCCTTTCCAGGCCAACACAAACAGCCTTTGTGGCAATGATAAGACCTTGCCCCACACCTGGGAAAGTGCTGAGGAAGGCAGAGCTTGAGCTGGGTGATAGCCCAAGGGTCAAGGAGCACAGACCAGACCTGGGCCAGGTGTCTTGTGATAAGTGAAGTCTGTGCCCAGAGCCTCTGGTTGTGTGGCCAAACTGATACTGAGGCTCTGCTGAGCTTATCTGTAAGGAAAAGAGCCAGAAAGGAGGGAAATGATGAGGCTCCCTGTGGAGCCCCGGAGCCCCTCAGCAGCACATCTGGACAAGCACAGGAGCGTGGTGTGTTTTCAACCCTCAGAAGGGACTGTAAGAGCAAATTGCTTCTAGAAACCCCCTAGAATGGGAGGATAAAATGGAGGAATGCAAAGACCCTCCCCCAGTCAAATGGCTCCAATCTGAGCAATGGGACAAGAGGAGATAGCCTCAAGGGAGGTTTAGGTTGGATATCAGGGAAAATTTCTTCACTGAAAGTGTGGTCAGGTATTCGAATGGGCTGCCCAGGGCAGCTGTGGAGTCACAATGACTGGAAGTGTTCGAGAAACGTGGATGTGGCACCTGGGGACATGGTTAGTTGTGGCCTTGGCCAGGCTGGGGGAACTATTAGATCTAATGGTCTCAGAGGCCTTTTCCAGCCCAAACAATTCCATGATTCATGTGCTCTGCTCCTCCCAGGCCTGGATTCACGTGGGTTCCTCATTGGGCCTCCTCTGGCCCAGAGACTGGGGATTGGCTTTGTGCCCATACGGAAAAAGGGGAAACTTCCCGGTCCCACCGAGTCCGTGTCCTATGCCCTGGAATATGGCAAGGTAATGCCTGGGAAGGGCAGGGGGGTCTGGGGCAGTGCTGAAGGTGTCAGCGAGGGGATGGGTGATAAAACCAGCGGGGTGGTCCCCCAACTAGGTTTCTGATGCCATGGACAGTCTGCCCAACCTTCAGGAATGGCTCTGAGGACACGTGGTTCGTGCCGGCGAGTGGTTTTTGGTGCTGTGCTGTGATTTTTTGGGGGGGTTAGTGCTAAGACTTGGTGCTAAATCGCTTTCTTTGGCTTGAATTCAGGGGCATGGCCACGGAGAGTGTTTCCCACTCTGCCAGTAAGTGCTCTAAGTCAGTGCCTTCCCGCATGGCTTCCCAAGTCCTGCTCCATAACCCTGCAGCTGCTCCACATTCAGAGCTGAGCTTTGAACCTAATAATGTGCTACCACCACTAGTAACTAACAGCAGCAGAACCCCCAAACCCAGGCCTTATCATGGGGACCGTTAGGGCCAACCCCTGCCTGGGACAAGCTCAGCTGACACAGGATGTGCTGGTGCCGTTTTGGATCTGGCTTAGGCAGAACTCTCCAGTGCATTACAGGAGATTTTCCTCACTGGAGAACTGCTCTGGGATAAAATTCCACAATAACTCACATAATGAATGTTCAGGATCTTGACGTGCCAGAGGGTTGGCCCAGCAATCCCCTCCCTGCTCTGTGTTTCCATGGCACTCCCCTGTAGCTAGAATATGTGTTCTTTGGGATTTTTGGTGCTGAGGGTTTAGGTTGATCCTGCTGAGGACTTGTCTGTGTTCTACCATGTGTGGAACCAGCAGCTGATGAAGAGCTTCTCTCTAAGGCCAGACTAAAATGAAGCTGCTCTTTCCACCCTGCAGGCTGAACTGGAAATTCAGACTGATGCTGTGGAACCGGGACAAAAAGTTGTGATAGTGGATGATTTGCTGGCAACTGGAGGTGAGAGAAGCTCGTGTGACCCATGTATGTTCATAGAATCATGGAAGGGTTTGGGTTGGAAGAGAGCTTAAAGCTCATCTCATTCCACCCCCTGCCATGGGAAGGGACACCTTCCACTAGACCAGTGGACCATCCTGGCCGTGAAAACTTCCAGAGGCATCCACAACCTCTCTGGATGGCACAACCTGTTGGCAGCAGGAGGAGTGGCTGTGGGGCTGGAAGCTGCTCCTGGAGTGAGGATGTTTGTCTTCTCCTCCACAGGTACCATGTGTGCAGCCTGTGAGCTGCTGAAGAGGCTGAAGGCTGAAATCCTGGAGTGCCTGGTAGTCATGGAGTTAAAACCCCTCAAAGGGTTGGAGAAGCTCAATTCCATTCCTTTCTACTCGCTGCTGCAGTATGACTGAGGAGGAGCAGGGAGGAGGGAACACTGGGAACAAATTTGGGGCTTTATCCAGTGATTCTGAGTCACAAGGGGATGGGCAGGGGGGAAACACACGTTTTGATCACAGCCAGATGCTCAGTGCTAAATCCTATTTCTTTTCCAAGCAGTGTGGTTAGTGTAATGAGCCCTTTTGGAGTTCATCCTGTTCGGAAGAAGGAACAGCCTGATGGATTAGGGGGGATGGAGACCAAGATGCAGCTTCACTGAATTAGTATTTTCTAGGAGAGCAAAGTGACAATGCTGCTGTAGAGCAGGAGACCTCTGGCAGGGCACCAGCATTCACTGGGTGTTGAGCTGTGCCTGTCAGCCTCCAAAGAACCTGCTAAAAATTTGCCAAAGGAACACGGGAGATGGGCAGAAAGTGGTTATTTCCCTAAGGGATAAATCCTGGGGGATGGTCTGGTTGCTCTGTGCTGTCGCTCACACCAGAGGAAGTTGCTCTTACATCAAAGTTGTGCTTGTCAAAGGTAATTAAGTGCCTGCTGTGTCCTTATATCAGGATATTGCTGGTGTAAATGAGCTCAATCACCATGTTTTCCTTCCCTGGAGACCACAGGCAGCTTTATTCAGCACAAATTCCCAATTTTCTGCACCATACCCAACTCCCTGTGTTGCTGATTTCCCTCTGCTGTGGTGTCTGGGGGCATCAGGATATTGAAAGGCCAGTGCCAGTTCAGAGCCTGCTCTTGGTGGTACTTTGGTGTCAGATAAGGCCACAGCAAAGGTGTTCCAGTGGTCTCAGGTGTGTGATGGATGATGGTGTTTGGAGATGCCTCCTCCAGCACAGTTCAGTGTGGTCACAGCTAAAACTTGTGCCAAAACTTCCACATGCCTGAAAACATGAGGGACTGTCTCTGTCCCAGCAGGGATGGGACTCACGGGTAAAATAAATATTGATTTATTTTTATGTTTTCTAAACTGTCTCAGAGCTGTTCTTGCAGTAGCTGAAGCCCGTTAATGACCCTTGGGAGCATCTTCCTCCAAACCCAGGTGGTCAGTGCAGCAAGGCTGTGGTGTGAGCTCCCAACGCTTGGAAGGAATTGTTTTACAAGGGAGTTCAGGTACATTTTCTCTAGACCTTGCACAACCTCTGGCTGGAGGGGAGCAGACCAAGCCCCCCAGCTCAGTTGCCCTTCCCCATCCAGTGCATAGGGCCACCTCACACCCAGCCCTTAACACTTGTAAGGACTATTCCAGCTATTTTTATCCCCATTTCCTGAAAAGCCACTTCAGTGCTGCTCAGTTTATACTGAGAACCAACCATTCCCTCGGGATCAACCTATCCCAGGGCACTTCTTTCACAGCCAGCCCTTGTGTGGAGCCAAGGGAGGCAGCACCTCACATACTTGGCACAAGGAGAGGGTCCATGCTGCGGGGGAGAGAAGGGAAAAGTCAGTTCCACCCCAGAGAGCCATGGAAAGCAGCTGCGTGCCGAGGAAGCAGCGTCAGCCCTGCCAGTGCCAGCGCTGGCTGTGCACGGGGCCAGGAGGTGACATCAGGGAACGTGGGGACGGTGCCTTTGGGTTGCCAGCAGCCCCTGATGTCATTTGCTTGGAGAAACAAGGCTGTGCAGGGGTGGCTTCCAGGTGGGAGAAGGGTTTTGTCCCAGGGAGCAGAACGGGAGCTTGCTGTGAGCTCTCCTGGGGTGTGCAGGCAGCTGCCAGGCTGCTGAATCCAGCTCCTCTCCAATCCAGCTTCTTTCCACCAGGGTGAGGTCCCTGAGCATGGCTGACAGGCCAACCTACCTCAAAGGCCCCCAACTTCACACCCAAGAGCCCCCCAGCCTTGCACCCCAGCCCTGTGCATCTCTCCAGTTTTTGGGCTGGGTTTAAACTCTCCTCCTCCCTGGAAACTGGGCAACCTCCTGCCGGCAGTGCCTGCCAACTGGGCTGTACACGGTAAGCAGGGGCCTGGAGGAAGATGAAGAAGAGGAAGGTCTGCCCGCTCCCTTGAAAGTGCTGTAGGATCTCTGATGCTGCCTGACTCCCATCCAGCACTTCAGGGGGGGAATCTGGCCAGGACCAGCATGGGATGAAGAAGAGTCACCTTTCTTTGCAAGTCCTTCATGTCTCCTGTTCCAACCAGCCCAGTTTGGCTCGGGAAGCAGTGTGAGGTGTGTCTGACGTGGCACTGGGCAGCTCCCACCTCCTCCCCTGCACCCACGCTGCCCTGACCTGGGCACTGTGCCAGCCCAGCGCCTCTGAGCAATCCTCACCCTCTTTGTCCCTCTTCCCAATCCACTTCAGCCGAGTGGCCTGGGCTTTCCCCTGGGGAAAAAGTCCCCCCTGCACACCCCAGCCCTGCCTGCTCCCATCCCTGCAGGAGCTGCTCCCCCGTCCCCATTTACAAAAGCTGCTTTCAGCTCCCTGCAAACCCACGCTCACTTTTTCCAGTAAGTCTTTCTCCAGGAGCTGGATGAGGACCCAGCCCTTCCCAGTGCCAATTGCCATGGAGAACCACGAGACAGGCAGCTCACGGAGGAAGAGTGCTGGGTTAACACAAGTCAGCTCTATTTAAAACATTTAATACAAATATGTTTTGACAAGTCCTGTAGTTGTTTCCAGTGACGGCTGGAAGATGCACTTTTCCCTCCCTTAAAAACAGAACAAGGCCCAAAGCTCCAAAAACGTCGATTTGTGACTTTCTCTCTCACTCCTTCCTGCCTGTCACCCTCTCCTCACCCTGCCCCGTCCTGCCTTCACCCCACCAGGACCCAGTTCATGGAAGAGACCTCAAAAATTAGATCATCAGGAGAAACATCCTGCATTGAAACTTCAGGAGAACGCAGGAAAGCCAAGAAGAGGTTCCTCAGCTCCTCTGCATAGCTTGCATTATCACCCCAGGATGCAGGATTGCTTGAGGATGAGGAGAGCTACAGCCCTCATGGGTCCCACCTCAGGATCCCTTAAATAAAAAATTAAGGTGTTTTGTCCTTCCTCAAACACCCCTGAGGATAAGCCTCCCATCAGCCCACACCAGAACCCAAAGTGCAGTTGGGATTTGCTACATTTAGAGGAGATTGCACAGGGCAAACCTCGATCCCTGGGGGGCTCAGAGGGCTTCCGCCTCCTTCGCCGCCTTGGCGAGCCTCTCAGTGATGAGGCCAAGGTCCTTCTCTTTGTCCAGCTTGATGTAGGTGTCTGTCCTGATGGCGTGGATGCCCACCCAGTCGGGCAGGAGCTCCGCGAAGAGCCGCAGGTGCTTTTCCATCTCCGCTGCGAACAAGGAACAGGCTGTCAGAACTTGCCTCCCCCGCCCCTTCCCCTGTCAGAGGCCCCCCTGAATTCCTACCGGGTGCCATCAGCTCGTCGTAGCTGTCGCCCAGGCGGGCACAAACCACCTCCATGGGCAGCGCCTGCTTCTTCTCCGCCACGAAGACGCTGCGCAGGACTCGGGCCACGGCCGGCAGCCGGCCCAGCATGGCCACGCGCTCCTCCTGCTGCGTGTCCCGCGTCATCAGCGCCTGCAGCTTCCGCGCCTCCTTCGCCCGGATCTGGGGAGCGGAGGAGATGGGGTGAGGCCCAGGCAGCACAGCCCCACCTTTCATCCAGGACAGAACTACTTACCCTTTCGAGCAACGCCTGGGACACCCCTTTGAGAGCGCTGGAGGTGCTGGCAGGGGACAGTGCTTTGGAAAGCACCGGTTCCCCCGCACCGGCTTCGGCTGTTCTTAAGGCCACGTTGGCAAGAGCTTTTTCCATCTGCTCATGTGGAAGAAGGAGGAGGAGTTGGATTACAGCTCAGGCTGGAGCAAGGAGAAGTTTCCCCTCTGCTGCCCCCACCATCACCCTTCAGGCCAGTGATCCCAACCCAGCACTCACAGCCCCATCCCTGCCGGCACAGAGGAGTTTGAGAGGCTTCATAGAATTATGGAATGGTTTAGAAGGGACCTTAAAGCACATCTCGTTCCACCCTCTGCCATAGGCAGAGACACCTTCCACTATCCCTCGTTGCTCCAAGCCCCATCCAACCTGGCCTTGGACACTTTCAGGGATGAGGCAGCCACAGCTTTTCTGAGCAACCTGTGCCAGGGCCTATCCACCCTCCTAGGGAAGAATTCCTTCCCAATATCCCATCTATCCCAGCCCTGTGGCAATGGGAAGCCATTCCCCCTTGTCCAAAGTCTCTCTCCAGTTCTCCTGCAATCCCTTTAGGCACTGGAAGGGGCTCTAAGGTCTCTCCAGAGCCTTCTTTTCTCCAGGCTGAACACCCCCAGCTCTCCCAGACTGTCTCTGGAGCAGAGGGGCTCCAGCCCTTGGATCATCTCTCCCAGCCTCACTGATAGCTTCTCCAGCCCAACACCAGTCCTGCACCACAATCTGCAGCACCACCAGCCATGTTTGTGTTCCACCTGCCTCCAATCCTGTGGCTCTGGAATGATCCTTCCCAACCCCTATCTGGTGACATCTTCCCAGAGAGATGGCACAGACAGAGCCAGACCCCAGCCCTGACTCACCTTGGGGCTCAGCATCCCCTGAGCCGTGCTCAGCACCTCCTGGGCTGTGCTCCGCCTGTTTGCCTGCGGTGGCTGCGGCAGCTCCTCGGGGCTGATGTCCGGCACCTCGTCCACATTGAAGCGGGGATGCCAGCGGGTCAGCTTCTCCTCTGGCACCTCCATGGGAGGGCTGAGAGCAGCCAGGAATGCCTGGAGAGGAGGGGGAGCTGTGGCATAGCACCAGGTATGGGGGAGTTGGCTGTTGCCCTGCGCTCCCAGCACAGCTTGGCAACACATGGAGGGAACTCAGAGCCCACTCACACCTGCTGCCGAGAACACTGCATGGGAACCAGCCATGTCCTTCAGCCTGTCCTTTAGTTGTCCTAGATAGTGACAACCCCAGGGCCCCAAAGCAGGGGTTGCCAGGTGCCCCTCACCTTGTGGTGCTCCTTGACGATGTTCACCAGGTTCCGATGGAATTCCTTCCTGCGCTCCAACAACCGTGATGCTGACAGGTGAGGGTGACCATCCACCTTCTCATCTGCAAGGAGGGACATGAGCATCACCCACAGCACCTCCCCAAACCTTAGGAGCCTCAGGAAGGACGAGATCAGAGTCCCACCACGGGGCTGAGTTGCTGCCACAATCACTGCCCTGCATCTTCCCTCTTGTTGCAAAAGCGTTTCCCATTTTCAACATGCTCAGGCCTGCAGATGACTATTTTATGGATCAGGCAGAGTATCCCTATGGATTCAGAGATCTTAGCCAGGACTGAGCACACCCCAGCTCTTGGGCACCCCAAAACTGTACGTACCTTCTCCCACCACTGGCTCCAGTGTGAGCTGGTACTCTGACTTCTTCCCGCCATTGCCAAACGTGGGGATGTTCTTCTCCTGACGCAGCTGGTATGAGGTGGGATACACGGCCTTGATCTGCCCCATGTGCCGCTCCTCAAACTGCCTGCAACAGCACCCCGAGAGGTTGGGGACCCAGAGAGTCATCAGCCCCGACAGCTTCAGCTGTGACCCCAAAATGGGCTACTGGGACCCCAAAAGGGGCTGCCCCGCACTTGCTGACTTACCTGCGCATCATGTCCTGCACCCCCTGCTTGACCTTGGCAAAGGTGATGGTCTCGGCGCGGTTGAAGAGCATCCCGGCGATGGTGTCCAGGCTGCGGAACATCTCTGCCAGCACCTTGAACTTGTAGGGCAGCGTGAGCCCCGGGGGCAGGTCCTGAGCAAGGGTGTGGAACCGCTGGTACGCCGGGGGCTTCTCTCTGCAGAAAGAAAGAAGGTTCTAGACAGATGCTGGCCAGCAGGTCCTGCTGCTGACCCAGATGGTGGGACACACCTCCCACCTCCATCCTAAAACCCTTTCCTCAGCAACCTGTGCCTGCATCAGGGTCACATCACCTGGGGACAGTGACATCCCAATGCTCAGGGTTGCTTGGGCCATGCTCAGTCCCCACATCCCCTCATGGGGTGGGAAGAGCCCCACAAAACCACTGCAGGGCTGTGGCAGTTGCTGGGACACTCAAAATCACTCCCTGGCTGCTCCTCACCTGGCCTCTGCCACAGGAGCTGCTGCTCCAGTGTCCCTGGATGGCTGTGCTCCCGGTGTGGCTTCACTTCCCGCTTTCCTCTGCCGGATCCGCAGCTCCAGCTGCCGCACTTGCTCCAGGCGGCCCCGCAGGTCTGTGCTGGTCCCGCTGGGCACAGATGGCAGCTGGGCCAACTCCTTCATCTTCTGCAGGCGGCCCTGCAGCTCGGCCACATCCTCCTGGGTAGGGAGGGGACACAGGGTCACAGCAGGTCACAGCACCAAATCCACCCCAAATGGGAGCAGAGAGCCAGGATCACCCTGTACCCGCTGCAGGCGCCGGGCTGTCCCCAGGGCGGCTGTGCTGGGCTGTGTCCCCGTGTCCTGCTGTGAGCTGGGGGTGGTCGGAAGGGGCACTGCCAGGTCCTGTGAGGAGGGTGTCGGGGGTTGAGCAGTGGCCAGCATAGAGAGGTTGGTGGCCTGCAAGAGAGAGAGGAGAGTTAGAGGCTGCCTGGGGAAACCACTGCCTGGACCCCCTCCCCAGTGCCCCCCCAAGCCCTGCAGTGGCGGGGAGAGCTGTAGGGGGTTCTGCACTAGGGGCAGGAGCAAGTCGGGGGGGTAGGGTCTGCATCAAGAGAAGGGGGGCGAGTTTTGGGAGTCTTGCACTTGGTGCAGGGGGCAAGACAGGGTGAGGGGGGAGTCTGCATCAGCAGAATGGGGGGCAAACCCTGAGGGTCCTGCACGAGGGGCAGGGAGCAAGTCTGGGGTTGGGGGCGGGGAGAGATCTGCATCAAGAGAATGGACAGCAAGTTTAGGGGTCCTGCACTAGGAAAAGGGGTCAAACACTTTGTGGGGGGCTGTTGGTTTATAGTTCCCCACCCATCCACTCCCCTCCTCCCCCATTCCCATTTTTGAGCCGCATCGCCGATCTCCCCATCTCCCTACCGCGTCCGGAGACCCCGGTACCGCATCCCGGGGCGGCTCCAGCCTCTTTCGCGCCGACTTCCTGCTCGGTTCCCCGAACCGGGCTCCAGCTGGCGACTCCGCTTCTATGTCCCGGCGGCTCCTCTTCCTGCCCGCCAGGCCCCGCACGGCCGGGGAGCTCTCGCGGGCCGGGGTGCGCGGCGAGCGGAGCAGTGGCGGCGGGCGGGCGCTTAGCCCCGCCGGGGCACCATCATCCTCCTCCTCCCGGGCCACCGGAGCACCGGCGAGGGCGGCCTTGAGCCGGCGGCCGCCGTCGCGCTTGGCCGGGACTCCGGTGGCCGCTTTTGTCTGGCCGAAAAAGTTGGTGATGCGGAGCTGGGCCATGGCGGCGCCCCCGGTGCCAGTGCCGGTGCCGATCCCGGTGCCGGGTCCCGGTGCCGGTCCCGGGGACACGTGGGTTCGGTCCCGCGCACGGTTCTCACTTGGCGGGAGCCCGCGCGCCCAAGCCCCGCCCACCGGGGCGGCCGGTAACGGTCACGTGGGACGGAATTGGCGCCACTGGGCTCTTAAAGGCGCCGCGTCCCCCGGAGCAGGGCCGCACGTGGCGGCCGAGGGGCTGCGCGGCTGCGAGGGCGGCCGGGACAGCTCCGGGGCAGGGGTTCCGATGTTCCCGGTGCCGCAACGCCCGAGTCAGGGGCCGGCTAATGCACCAAGGGCAGAGATGGAGATTGTCTACTTGCACTGGAGCAGGGGGCTGCAAGCTAGGGGGACCCTCAGCGGGAGGAGAGTGGGGCAAAGGCATGGCAAAAGCAGGAAAATAACATCTGGAATGTTGGTCACCCCTCATCTGCTTTCCCCGGTGTCCATGGGGCGAAGCCTTGCCTGGCTTCCGTCATGAGCTGCATGGTGGTGTGAGGTCCCTCTAGGGACCAGCCATGGGAATGAGGGGCTCTGGAGGTACCCGCAGCATCCCCCTACCATCATCCCCGTCCCCACGCCATGACCGTGTGCTGTTGACAGTGCCCAGGGGTGGGAGCAAGCTCTTGCCCATCACCCACTGCTTGCCTGGGCACTCAGGCTGTGCCCGCAGCACATTACAGAGCCGCAGCATCTCCCTTAAAACCTGAGCAAGGCCGGATTTGGCTGAGCGAGGCAGGGCTCTGGGGTGCCATTCCCAGTGCCCATTTACTTCCAGAACCTCTTATTCCCAGCCTGGCTGTGGGTGCTCAGGACTGGGTTGGCGTGCACCGCCCTTTCCTGGATCTGTTCTGGGTGGGGGGATGCAGTGGGAGGGTTGCAGTGGTAACTCCCATATCCAGGTCCCGTGGACATGGTGTTAATGCCAAACTTCACATCTTGGCGATGACCAGTGTTTAATTAACACAACTGGATCCCTCTGGGTTCCAGTAATGAGGATGGATGCTGACAAGTCCCTGCAGTGAGGATGCTCGGGGTAGTTTGGACACCCACAGCCCATCCCAGCTCCCGTGAGAGGCTGTGCCTGCCAAACCCATAGACACATGCATTTGGGGGCCTCAGGCCCATCCTGCCCAAGTTTTGGGGAGTTATGGCATAGGAAGGAGTGTCCAGATGGCTGGGGCTTGGACACATCTGGGTGAGGGGAAGAGTCCCTGGAATTCTGGAAGAAACCCAGGGATGAGTGTGGGGACCAGGCCAGCAGTGTGCCAGCTGGATGCCAGTTTATTAACTGTGTAGGGAAAACAAGCACGGAGAAGCCAAGGAATGTGGAGAATTTCACGGGTTGATGGTTCCTGTTAGGGGCTGGTGATTACCAGTACTGCCAGGTGCTGCCCATGTCACCAGCTCTACCCACCGCCTTCCCACTGAGACTCAGCTTGAGATGCAGAGGTGAGCACAGCTCCCAGCTCCTGAGGTATGTGACCCCAACTCCCCTCACCTGGACTCCCAGCTCCATGGGTGTGTCTGGGTCCCCAGGGTGTGCAGTGGGCACCCAGCTCTGGGGACACGGGACTGTGCATCCAGCCTCAGGGGTATAGGATCATGTCCCCGGCTCTGGAGACATGGCACCCAGTTCCAGAGACATGGGACAGTGTATTGAGCTCCTGGACATGGGATCATGCACCCACCTCCAGGGATATAGGACTATGCACCCACCTCCAGCGATATTGGATCATTCACCCAGTTCCAGGGACACACCACCCAGCTGCAGGGGTGCACCTCAGCTCCCTGCAGAGCACTCAGAAGCTCCCCACTCCCGCACAGCAACTCTCAGGCCGGGAGCACCAAGAACAAAAATTCGGCAAAAAATTAGCTCCGGCTTCTTCTTCTTTTTTCTTTTTTTTTTTTTTCTTCTTTACAAAATAAACAGGAAACACATCAGCTGTTTTGTTTTTTTTTTTTTTTTAGCTTGATATTCTTCACCGGGACTCGGGGGGCAGCGGGGCCGGTGCTGAGCGCGGCCCACTCGTGTCAGCAGTGGCGGGCGCGGTGCCGGCGGGAGGCGCTGGGGCCGCGCCGGCCCCGCGGGAGGGGGGCGGGCGGTGCCGCTTTATAAAGCGGCGGGAGCGGGGCGGGGGCAGCGCCTCGGAGCGCCGCGGGACGGGGCAGCGGCACCGGGCAGCGGGGCCTGCCCAGCCCCGGCGGGGCGGAACGGCTCGGAGCGGCTCGGGCCGGTCCCCCGCCGCCGCCGCCGGACGGGATGAAGCTGCGGGTGTTTTTATGGGGGCTCTACTGGCTGGTGCTGCCGCTCTCCCTGCTGGCCGGTGAGTGCGGGGCGCGGGGGGGGGCCCCCAAACGCGGAGCGGGTGGCGGGAGGATCCTCCCCAAACGTGGAGCTGCTGGGTCGCCCCGCACGTGGAGCGGGTGGCGAGAAGATCCCGCCGTGTGAACCGGGTGGGACTCCCCGCTGCCAGAGTCTCTCCCACGAGTGAACCGGGTGGCGAGGGGATCCCCCCACGCGTGAACCAGGTGGCGAGGGGATGCCTCCAGTGCGTGAACGTGGCGGGTCCTGCCGCGCCTGGAGCGGGTGGCGCGGGGTTCCCCCCACGCGTGAGCCCGGGACTGTACCGGCTGCTGCAGCCGCTCGCCGGTGACTGCGGGGTGCAGGGGTCCCCCCCACACGTAGACTTGAGGGGCGCGGGCAGTTCCCCCCGCGCATGAACCGAGGGCGAATGGATCCCTCCATCCATGAACCCCCCTGGGGGTGGGGAGGAGTCTCCCCGGCAGGAGCCGCCGGTGACTCCGGGGGGTCGGTGGCAGGAGGGTGAGGTGGTGCGGTGCCCCCACGGGGAGATCATCCTAAGTGTTCCCCCCTCGCGTGACCGAGCCCACTCGCGGGTAACGCTGCGACTTTCTCCGGGCTGGTGGGGAGGGTGTGTGTGTGCGGGTCCCCCCCACTCCGCCTCCCCCGTCACTGGGCACCCCCTGGGGGGGAAGTGACCCGGTTGGGGCACTGCCGTGACACTGCACTCACTCTGCTGTGGTTGCAGGGCGGGGGTGAGGAGGGTGCTGGGGACCCGGGGTGGCCGATGCCGGAGGGGCAGCTGGCACCCATCCCATCTCCGTGCCCGGGTACATCCTGGGGAGCAAGGTGCCCACCCCAGCCCCCGCTGGTCCCCAAGCTGCCACCGGCCCATTGCAAGCACGGCTGGCCTTTGATGGCAGATGTGCCACCCACCGAGGCAACCGGCTGGCCACCGGCCTGGAAAATCCCCGTGTCCCGGGACGCGCAGGATAAGAATCGGCTCTTTGAACCCCGGCTGCTCCGGAGCCGCTTCGGGGACGCTCCGTTTGCGTAGACCTCTCTATAAACAGGATTGTTCAACGAGCTCCTTGTGCCGGACACGGGCTGGGTCCGGCTGCCGCCAACACTGGGATCACACGACCTACGCCGGGGGGTCTGAAGTCTGGGAAGTTCTGGCATGGCTTTTGGGGTAGCCTTAGTATGACACGGTGTAGTGTCACCCGGAGAGAAAGATGTGCCCGCAAACGAGCAGCCCTGTTCCCAGCTGTGTTTTAGGCAGCAGGGCTGGGTTTTGGGGTGCTGGCTGTGCTGCCAGTGCGGGGCGAATCCTCACTGGCAGAGGAAGTCAGTGACTCTTGAAAAAGCTGCTTTTTCTTTGGTTTGTTGGGGCAGTGACTCAGAGCATCGCGCAGGATGTGAGGAGGTTAATTATAACCCAGCCCACGAACAGGGTTGAGAAGAAGGGGCTGTGCTCCCTGGACAGGGGGTGCAACAGCTGGGCCGGGGCACAGGAGCTGCCGGCTGCATCCCATGGGTGCCTGGGGTGACACGTGGCCTATGGGCGCAGCCTCTCATGGGGCCCTCGTTTCCCAATAATGCTGATTTGGCCCCAAATCGAGCCAGGCTTGCTCGGCTCTTCACCCCACTCGGGCACATGACGTGCTGGGGATCCCCTGTCTCCCACAGCTGGGGATGTTGGTGGTTTTGATGTCCCCCTGGTGAGCTTGTAAATGGCTTGTTTAAATTTTGGGGCCCCACTTGGGCGGGGGCTCCCTCCTGCTCCAGCCGCTTGGGAAAATGGGGTGACTCAGCAGGGTCTGGGGGCTCTTGCACCTGCACCCATGGGAAACTGAGGCTCGGGGGGGGGGATGTGGCTCGTCCCACTGCACCTGGGTGGGAGCAGGAGCCCTGGCGCAGGACCCGCCTGCAGCCCTTCCTTCCCTGGCAATTAGGCTCTTCCCAAACGTCCGGAGGATGTTTGTTTGCGGCTCCCGGCCAGCTCGGGGCAATTGGAGATGCAGGAGTTGGGCCCCACGGTGTGGCCTGGGGCGGCCATGGCAGTCCCCCCACTTCCCACAGCTGGCACAGACCCCTATGGTGGGGGTCCCTGCCATGCCAGGGGCTGTATCCCCCCCTTGGCTCCATCCTGCCTAGTGGGATCCTGGGGTGCTCGGAGCCATTGGGGGTGGGGGGCACAGCCCACAGGTGGGGGGACTGGGCTCCCCCAGGCTGGGTGACAGTCCTGGCCATGCTGATCTGTGGTGCTTGGGCAGAAGTGATGGGTCAGCGTGGCACCCCCCTCCCTGGGGCTGCAGCGCCCCCTGAACTGAGGGTCCTGATGTGAGGACACAGCCCTTCCTTGCCCAGCCAGCATGCTGGGGGGTCTCTGGGGGTCCTGGATGCCACAGGGTTTGATGCCCAGCCAGGTGCCAGTAGGTGTGTGGGCTGCAGGCAGCTGCCTGCTGCGGTCAGGTGCTTTTTATAAAACGAAGGGAAATAAAACAGAGGAGAAAAAAAAAACAACTATAAAAAAAAAAAAAGCCACCACTGTCTCCAAGAGCAATAACTGCTGCTTCCTCCCTGGGTGCAGGGGGATGGGATGGAGGCACAGGGCTGGCTCCTGCCTGCCCAGGGTGCCCATCTCCCCAGGACTGAGCCCCCCCACAGCCCCACTGAGGTGGCTGACACTCTGGGAGGCCCCCCAGGGGTACAGAGGGCCCCTCTGGGTGAGGAGAGCAGGGTTTGGACACTGCTTGGCACTGCCATATGGCAGACACCTTCATGGCCCCATGGGGAATATTATGGTGGATCTGGGAATGTCCTTGTGCGATGGGAATGTGGATCCTTATATGTGCACAGGTGTCCCAGTGCTGAACCTCTGGCTCTGGGGGTCCCAAGGACCGCAACCATGGCACAGGGGAAAGCAGTGTCCCCTGGCACTGGGGTGGCACCTGTCGCCCCAGCTGCTGCATTCCCTGTCCCACTGCACGAGCTCTTGGCTGGTGCTGGGATTTCCCAGGCTGGCAGCCTTGGCACCCACTGGCACCCAGCCCGGAGCCCTCCTGAGGCATCTCCTGTGGCATCCCTGGGGAGCAGGGCCGGGAGCTGGTGGGATCGGGATTAACTTTCCACAAAAACAGGATACGGCGGGTGAACCGGTGGGGCTGTTCCCTCTTCCCGGAAGGAGAAGCTGGGATTGGGGCTGGGAATATGCTCGTGGCTAGCTCGCTGCTTTGGGACTGATGGGATTTTGGGATGGGGAAAGGCTCTGTGGTTGGGATTCATCACCCTGCCTCTGGTTTGCAGCCAGTGTGTGGGTGAAGAGTGTGGGGTCCTGGGTGCAAAGTGATGCCCTGGGGATCCTGTCAGGCTCCCTGGGCACCCCAGTTGGAGTAGGTTAACTGGGAAGCAGCTTGGCAGAGCTGCCCGGCTCCGGCAGCTGGTAACGGACTCGTGTCAATGAGCAGGGCAGGGAATTAAAGAGCTCTTCTAATTAATCCCGAGTGGCAGCAGGTCCCCACAGAGCAGCAGCTGTGCTGGTGCCAAGCACTGTGTGCACACTGGGTGGTGGTGCAAGGCTGGTGTGTGGGGCTCTGCTAGCGCTGGGGTGGGCCTGGGGAGCCCCCTTCCCTATCCAGTTGAGAACGGATCCATCCTGGAAGATGGCTGGGTGCAGAATGGTGCCTGGTTTGCAAGGAAGGGACTATGTCAAACCCCAATCCTCTGGCACAGCCGCCCTTCTCAGTGCAATGGGAAAGACTCTGGTGCTGACTCTTCCTGGCTGCCCCCACCTTGGTGGATCCCTGGGGTTCCCAATGACCCCCTTCCCCTCCCACAGGGAAATTAAAGGCTGGTGTGGATGAAGCCTGGCACATCTCAGCCAGCTCCCCAGCTCTGTGATTTGTCCTCCCCCTGGCTCATTAACATCATTAATATTTCACGTGCTGCCAGCGCTGCTGGTGAACTCCATGGGAGCTGATCCGGATGCTCCCAGGTTCACGAGGGGGAATTTGGGGCACCAATCCAGGATAACTGGCTTGGGATACAAGGCGTATGCTCGGTGCAGGCCCAGGTGTTGTGGGTGAGGGTGCTGCTTGCACAGGGAGGGGAACGGCGGGGGCCACTGCACTGCACCCACCCACCCAGCACTCCTTGCGGGGACAGTGGGTGCAGGAGGGCAGGTTTGCTCTCCCCACCATACTCTCCCCACACGCCAAACTGGTTTTTCTCCCTGTGCCGGCACTTTCCCACTGTCAGCACTGCGGGGAACCGGTTCCCTCCAACTGCAGGACAGAGCACCCACGCACCGCCGGCACGGCACGCCCCGGTGCAGCCCTGTGAGTGCCAAGCCAGGCACCGTGGGTGCTCCCAAACCAGGCTGTGCCATGCTGGGAGGCACAGTAACCACCTTTTTTCACTCTCTTTTTTATCCTTGATTTCTGGTTGAAGCTCACCACCCTGCCAGGAGCTTTCCTGGTGATGCCTTGAGCCAGGGTGGAGGGTGAGCTGCTCATGGGTGCTGGTGGCACCAAGTAAGTGGGTCAGCATATGTATGCCCCCTTGGTGCTCAGCAATGCCTGTGGGTCTCCCCACAGAGCCTGCAATCCCTGTTCTCTGTGGGACTCTCAGTGATGCCAGCGGGGCTCCGTAGTGCCCCTGGTGCTGCCAGCACCGATGATGTGTCCATGGCTGGGCTGGGGGCTCATGGTGGGGCTGGTTCACCCAAAAGATGGGCACTGGGATGGGTGGGTGCTGGGATAGGGGTGTCAGTGGCCAAGCGGGGGCTGACTGGCTCCCACGGAAGCTAGAGCAGTGTCTCGCCCCCGTGCCGGGAAGGCTCCTCTCGGCCCGTTGGCGCGGGAAGGGGAATATTTGCTCCATGAGATCATGGTGTGCCGAAACACAGCCAGCAACCCTCAGCAGCGTGCAAGAGGTGACGCGTCCTGGGGTCACCGCCGGGAGGTGGCTGGTGGGTGATGGTCCTGGTGCCCGCTCCCTGTGCCCCCCACCCCTGCTCGGGGTCTGGCTGCACTTCCTGGCACTGGGTACAGATGAGACCCCACTGCAGAAACAGGGACTGGTTTTAGCCCCATTGCGTGCTGCGTGGGACGTGCCCTGGGTGCATTCCTGGGTGCTCCCTCCCACCGCCCCTGCACCCTCTGAGGATGCCCCGAGATGCTGGGCAGCTCACAGGGGGCTGCACCGTGTCTCCCCCAGCCGTGCTCCCCACCCAAGGATGTGTTGTCCCATTGAAACCTCGTAAACACAGGAAGGGCCGTGCCGGGCTGTGGCGCTGAGCACGTCCCTGGCGCCCAGCCAGCCTCCCCTCACCCCTCCAGCCCCACGGGACCAGGGGCTGCCCTCTGGGCCCTCCCCAAGTGGGGTGCCAAGGGAAGCACGTCCCTGCCCTGGCTGCTCAGAGTCGGTCCCCAGCACTGGTGCCCTGTGACTGTCCCCTCCCTGGGCTGTCTCAGAGGGATTCCCCTACCCAGAGTGGGGTTCCTCTGCTGCTGGGTGGGAGCACAGGGATGTGTCCCTCTGGTTTGCGGGAAAGGGGGTGGAGGGGTGCCGTGGGACTGCCTGGAGCAGGGGCACAGTGACATAGATAGCTCAGCCCCCTGTGACTCGCCCCCGCTCCAGCCAGGCACTGGTTCGGTGTGTGCCCATCACTGTGGCCTTGTGCCTGCCCTGTGGATGTGCCCAGCTCATGCTGGTGCATGTGCTGGTGTCTGTCACTGTTCATGCAGTGACCGGAACGCTGTGTTCCAGCCGGGGTGGCAGCTGCCCTGCCATGTCCCCTCTGTGCTATCCCTGTCCCCGTCCCTGTTCCTTTCACTGGCGGTAGCTCCGCAGGGCGCTGGCTCGGCCCAGCTCCTCCAACGGTTTCATGCCTCCAAAAAAGCTGTAATTTAGGTCTAAAAATAAGTGAGGAGGAAGGTGCCGAGCTGTTGGCACACCCAGAATGGGGCTGGGTGCAGGTGAAAGGCTGTGCCAGCCCTGGGGGGGTCATGGGTGTGGGTCCCAGCCTGGCCGCAGAGCTCCCTTTAAACATCAGTGTGGTTTTGTGGGAATGATGTGGAAACACAGCAGATTTTGGTCATGGATCTAGTCCCCACATATTTGGAACTTTTGGTGTCCCCCCTCTCTGTGCCACCTGTGTGGGTCACTGGAAGTGATCCAGCCTGTGTCCCTCTTTTCCCATCAGCATCCCTGGGGGGAACTCGCCCCCCTGTCCTACCTGGCATTACCCCAGCGTCACCTGGCATTTTGGGGTGCCTTTCTTTTGGGGAACCCCAGGGCAGGGGGGTGCAGCAGGGAGCCCTTCCCACACCACATCCCTATCACTAACCCTGTCCCTCTGCCCCCAGCCTGCATTTTCCGCTTCAATGTCCTCTCCCTGGTGTACCTGCTCTTCCTGCTGATCTTGCCCTGGTTCCCGGGACCCAAACGGGGCTCTGCCACAGGTAAGGGGCTCGTCACAGGATGCAAGGAGTGGGCGGGATGGAGTGGGCAGCAGGGGGGCTGCCAGCCCCCCTCCAGTGGGCACCTGCCCTCCTTCCCTGTGGTTTCTCTGCGTGGAGCCTTGTTCCGTTGATTATAGCCTAGTGTGGCTATTAATAGCCCTCCTGAAATGGCCAGTTTGGAGCCTTATTAAACTAAAAACCTCAGGGCTGGGCAGTGCCTGCCAGGTGGGCACACCACAAGCAGCCCCTTCACCCAGGGGTCCTGTCATGGTGGGTGCAGGTGGGCACTGGGTGCCCATAGCCCCACTGTGCCAGGCTCTAACCTGCCCCCAGCGCCTGGCACGGCCACAGCTAAAAGCTTTGCCCTCTGAATATTTCATGGGCTTGCACGGCCCTGGATCCTGGTGCTGCCGAAAGCCTTTGCCTGGATTTACAGGAAAAAACAGGCGGAGGGAAAGCTGTTGGCCCAGGGCCCCCCCTGGCTGGCTCACAGCTGTGGTGGGCTCGCTGCCTGCCCACGATCAGGAAAATGGGCACATGGCCCAGGGAGCTGGTGGGATGGGGGCATGGCTGCAGCTGGTGGAAGGTCTGACAGGACTCAGAGTGTGGGGGACCCCCTGGAGCTCCCCAACAGGACCTTCCACCATGAAAGGGGATGCTGACTGCATCCGAATGTGGTCCCTGTACAGCGGGGCCAGGGAAGCGCCCGGTGCCAGCTGGGTGGTGCAGGGATGGGGAGGGAGGATGGCCCTGGGCTTTTGCTCCCCGCAGCACTCCATGCCTCAGTCTCCCCAGTAATGCTCTTCCCTGTAATGCTCTCAGGGTGCCCTTGGGCTGTTTGGGTGCATGGTGAGGTGGGCAAAGCCCTGGTGGGACCCTGTCCCTGGGGCAGACCCCTGGCATCTCTTGGCACAGTGCACACTTACCAGCTCTTCCTGAGGGTGCTGGGTCCCCACTGGGGATACTGGTATCACTGGGGCCACCTTGGGCAATGGGTGACAGGTAGCCCATATCTTGCAGGTCATGCTGGATGCATCCTCAAATGTCTGCTGGCAATCAGCGTCCTCTTCGTCCTTGCCCACTTGCTTTTCCAGATTCCCGTTCTGGATCAGCTGCTGGGGCCCAGCTGTGAGTATGGGGATGTCTGTGCCCACCCTCAGCCACCCATACCTCTGCTCCCTGTGGTGCCCTGGGGCTGGACCCTTGAGCTGGTGACATGTGGGACCTCATCCTGCTGGGTGCTCAGGGGCTGGTGAGGCTCTGCAGGGTCCCATACATGTGCCCAGCTCTGGGCACATCCTGTGCCATGCCAGAGGGCCCGCTGGGTCCCCATTGCACTGGGCACAGACCCTGACCTGCACCCTTATGGATGTGGAGTGTTCTCTCTGGGTGGGCTTGGAGCCTGCCCACACAGGGTCTCAGTGCCCCTTCCTTCTTCCTGGCAGGCAGCTCCTGGGAAATCCTTTCTCGGCACATCGGGATCACTAGGTAAGGGTATCCCAGCAGTGGGCAGCTGGGGGCTGGCAATGGTGAGGGTGCCACCTCTGAGCCCTCCCCTGCCCCTCTCTCCCCCCCAGGCTGGATTTGGGAGACATTCCCAACTTGGTGCGTCTTGTGGCACCTGATGTTGGCATCCTGCTGATCTCAATCATCTCCTTGTGCCTGTGCCGCCTCATCCCTAAGACCAACCCTGCTTCCTGCAGGGAGTTCGTGGGCTTCCGTGAGCGGGTGAGAGCCAACCCTGGTGCCACCAGGACATCCCACCAAACACATCCCACTGGCTCCCACCAGCCTCCCTGTGGCTGGTCCCTGGTCCCTGTCTCCTCCCTGGGGCACAGCAGCTGGTCCCTGACTCTTCCCCTGGGCACAGACTGGGACAGGGGGGCTTGGCATGGGGACATCCCCGGTGGCTGGGGACCCAGTTTGGGGCAGGTTTGGCCGTGGTGAAGGCTTGGTCATCACAGCACCTCGTGTGGGCTGGGGTGACTCAGCCGTGGAGGGGTGCCCGTGTTTGCTCCGGTGTTGCCATAGGGATCCCACTAAACAGCTGGGACTGTGGGATGGGCAGTTATGGGGTGCTGGCACCCAGCTTGAGCTCGCTGGGGCAGGGCTGGGTGCTGTGCTGTGCCAGCCCTGCGTGGCAATGCCAGCAGGCCACAGGGATACTGTGCTCATGGCACCCAGGTGCTCAAGGTCACCCAGCTGGACACAACCCCAATGGCTCCCCCTCAGCACAGTGAGCACCCCTGGGTGCTCTGTCCCATTTTGGGGTGGTCTTGCTGCTCCAGGCTGTGGTGCCTGGCTCTGGCCATGCCGGGCTGTAACCGGAGCATTGATGCCTTTGCTGTGAGGCTCTGGCCATGCCGGGCTGTAACCGGAGCATGGATGCCTTTGCTGTGAGGCTCTGGCCAGCACAGGAGGCAGCCTGGAAAAAAGCTCAGTGCTGGGAACCCGGGTCCCAGTGCCAAGAAAAACAGCCGCCCTTTGGAGGCGCTTTCCAGGCGGCTGATGAGATAAACATGGCCAGGTGCTGGGCACTGTGCCTGCCCTACTGGCCACCCCTGCTCTCCCTCAAGTGGGGAAACTGAGGAACGTCCTGGGATCAGGTCCTGGAGCTCACACCACCCTTGTCTTGCAGAGGGAAGCGAGTGTGAATCAGCACAGATGCGCGGCCCACTCAGCCCACTCGCTGAGCAACCGGCTGCGGGTGAAGGCTCACTCTCTGCTCTGGGAGGCCGGAAAGGGACTGGCCAACCTGCTGCTGGCCGTGGCAGGTGGGTGCAGGATGGGGGGGCACGTGGTGAGGTGGGGGTCCTCTATGGATGTGCTGCTGGGGAGAATGCACAGTCCAAGGGGGGATGTGTGTGCAAGGGGGGGAATATGCTCGGTCCAGAGGGGAGAGCTTGGTCCAGGGGAGGGATGCTTGGTCCAAAGTGGGGACACTCAATGCATGGGGGTTGTGATGCTTGGTCTTAGGGTGAGGGATGCTTGGTCCATGTGGGAAGGATATTCAGTCCAAGGGGGAAAGCTTGGTCCATGGACAGAGGGATGCTTGGTCTGAGGGGGAGATACTTGGTCCAAGGAGGGAGGATGCACAGTCTGAGTGGGAAGGATTTACTATACAAGGGAGAAAGCTCAGTCTAGGAGTGAGGAGGTGCTTGGTCCAGGGTGAGTGGATGTTTGGTCCAAGGTGGGAGGATGCTCAGTCCAAGGGGGGATGCTCAGCCCAGTGGGATGCTGCTTGGTACGGGGGGATACTAGGCTGTGCACTGACTGCCCACGGGGCACTGCTCCCCAGGGATCACCCTGCCCTCCGCCTCCTCCAGCATCTACTACCTGTTCTTCTTGGGGCTGTGCCTCTGGTGGGCCTGTCACCTCCCCACCAGCCGCCAGGCCTTCAACATCCTCTTCATCCTTATCGGGGTCTACAGTTCCAGCCACCTCCTCTGCCTCTATGTCTACCAGACACCCTTTGTCCAGGGGATCTTCCCGCCCCACACCATCTGGGCACGGTGAGTCCCAGGGGAGGGAGCCGTGCTTCGAGTCCCTGTGCCGCCCCACTTGAGCCATGTGCTGTGCCAGCGTCGGGACAGGACCCTGGCTCATTTGGGGGGTAAGGCCACCTTCTTTGTCCCCACAGAGTGTTCGGTTTCAAAGACATCATCCTTTACCAAAACTGCTCCCAGCCCAACACCCTGGAGCTTAACACCAGCCACCCCTGGCCTGTGTACGCCAATCCTGGCATCCTGCTCCTGCTCTGCTACACCGTGGCCACCCTGGTGAAGCTGCGCTTGCGGTACCCCCAGGTGAGCTGGACCCTGTACCCGTGATGTTGATAATGCCCTGCATGTGCTGCTGTGCCTGCCCCAGCCCTAGCACTGGAGGAGAGTTGGGGGCAGTGGGGTGCCTGCATGTGGGGTGCCTTGGCAGGGGGATGGCAGCGGGGTGTCCTGAGCTGGCTCCTGCCCCTTGCAGAGAGCCATGTCATGGCCAGAGCTGCTGACGAGGGGGCAGATGGAGATGAAAAACCGGCCCAAGGACACTTATGGCGTGGCTGAGGACACCAACAGCGTGGCTGAGGACACTGGTGGCATTGCTGAGCCCACTGATGGCATGGCTGAGGACACCGGTGGCATTGCTGGGGATGCCAGCGGCATGGCTGAGGTCTCCGAGGTGGGTCTGGAGGACTGTGCCCCTCAAGCAATGCCCAGGCTGTCAGGGACTGGGTGTGTGGTGCTCTGGAGGTGCCAGAGTGGGCTCTGAGCTCTCTCTGCCCCTCAGCCCATGTTGTCCTCTGGCACTGGGAGGCCGAATGTTGGCACCGAGAACTGCACCGTCCACAACATGGACACCCAACAACGTAAGCCTGACCCCACAACCTCCCCCTCTCCAAACCCTGCCTGCAGCCCTCACGGTCCCTCTCCCCATGCCAGGCAGGAGGAATACAGTGGCGTGGGTGCCCCTGCGCATCCTGACCTTTGTCATCATGAGACAGAGCTACGTCTGTGCCCTCATCTCCATGCTGGTAACGGACTGGGAGGGGACACGGACATGGGGAGGGGACATGGACATGGAGGGCACCTCCTGGGCCAAGCCCACGTCCTTTCTGCCCGCAGGTGTGGAGCATCACCTACCACAGCTGGCTGACCTTTGTGCTGCTGCTGTGGTCGTGCCTCATCTGGATGGTGCGGGACCGCCAGAACTTTGCCCTACTCTGCTCACCCTTCCTTCTCCTCTACGGCATTGCTCTGTGCAGCCTGGACTACGTGTGGTCCATGGAGCTGGTCCCTGAGCTGCCCACCCATGCTGGCTTCATGAGTCTTGATCAGCTGGGGCTGGTGCGCCACAAAAATCCCTGCCTTGTCCTGGGGGCGAAGGTAAGCACGGTGCTGTCCCCAGTCCCTGTCCTGGCAGCACCTGGCTGTCCCTGCTCACCACCTGTCCCCACAGCTCCTGCTTGTCCTCCCCTTCTTGCCACTGCTGCGGCAGTTCATTAAGGAGAAGGTGCTAAAGAAGAAGCCCTTGACCACAAAGACATCCATCGAGGAAGGTGAGGCATCCTGGTGTCACCCCACAGAAGGCCACCATGCCAGGCTGGGCAGCCACAGGTGTGGGAGGGACACAGGTGGCCCCTGCCCGGCTCCTGCAGCCCCCTCCATGTCCTGCAGACACCAGCCACACGCCGGAAATGCTGCAGAAGCTGGGGAATGTGCTGTTGAATTTCTTTGCCAAGTTCTGGATCTGTGTCTGTGGCGGCATGTTCATCGTAGTGAGCTTCGTCGGCCGCCTTGTCGTGTACAAGATTGTCTACATGCTCCTCTTCCTCCTCTGCCTCATCCTCTTCCAGGTTGGGGGACTGGGGACCCCTGGGGGCCCATGGCCTGCCCCAGGGTGGCCCCACTGATGTCCCTGTCCCTGCAGGTGTACTACAGCCTGTGGCGCAAGGTGCTGAAGGGCTTCTGGTGGCTGGTGGTGGCGTATACCATGCTGGTGCTCATTGCTAGCTACACCTTCCAGTTTCAGGACTTCCCCATGTACTGGAGGAACCTGACGGGCCTCACTGATCACCAGTGAGTGTCCCTGACCCACCAAGGGGTCCCCTGTGGTGGCACCAGGGCATGGTCAAGGGATGGGTTGCACATGGGGAAACTGAGGCATGGAGCAGGCTGGGGTTGAGCCCTGACACTGGGGGCTTGATGCCTGTGCAGGGTGGGATAGATAAGGCCCTGTGTTGACCCTCCTTTCCTCATCCAGGCTGAGGGACATGGGCTTGGAGCAGTACAGTGTCTCCGAGCTCTTCTACAACATCCTCATCCTGGGCTTCTTCCTCCTGGCCTGCATCCTCCAGCTCCATTACTTCCACGAGGCCTTCATGGACATCACCGACCTGCAGCAGGCCCGCAATTCCAGTCACTCAATCTTCTCCATCCCTAGGTAGGACCCTGTGCTGGGTGACACCCTCTGCACCCCAAGCTCCCTGTCTCTGCTCTGAGCCTTCCTTCCTGCAGGCTGATGAGGAGACGACTGGAACGGGCTGTGTCTGCTTCCCAGGGTGTCAGGACCAGCATCTCCAGCGAGGCACTGGGTACAGGGAAGGGGTGGGGGACAGGGTGGGAGGGGGTGTTCTCCAAGCCAGGAAGAATCTGGGAGGGTAGGGAGATGGATTTAGGGTGACATCCAAGTGTGGGAGTGTACAGCGATGGATTGAGGAATCCTCCAAGCCAGGAACAGGCTTGGAGGGTATGGGGATAGATTGGGGTGTCTTCTGAGACAGGAAGAGGCTAGGAGGAATGTGGGAATGGATTGGAGCATCCTCCAAGTCGGGAAGGAGCTAGGAATGGGGATGGACTGGGATCTCCTTCAAGTCTAGGAGGGTATGAGGATGGACTGGGATGTCCTCTGAGCTAGGAAGGGGCTGGGAGGGTATGGAGGTGTCCTGCAAACCAGGATGGGGCAGGAGGGAAGCAGGGATAGGTTGGGGTGTCCTCCAAGCCAGAAAGGAGCTGGGAGGGTATGGATTAGGGTGACCTGCAAGCCAGGATGGGACTTGGGGGGTGCAGGGATTTATTGGGGTCTCCTCCATGTCTGGAAGGATACAGGGACAGATTGGGATGTCCTCTGAGCCAGGAATGGGCTGGGGGATGCAGCATTGGAGTGTGTTCCAAGTATGGGAGATTGTGGGAATGGATTGGGATGTTCTCCCAGCAGGGAAGAATAGAGGGATGGGTTGGGGTGTCCTCTGGGCCTGGGTGGCCGTGGGAGTGTCCACGAGGGTTCATGTCCCCACAGCGACCAACAAATGGAAGCTGGTTCAGGACCGCCTGGCCGTGCTGGGCCGGACCTTCTCGAACACGCTGACCGGTGTGGAGGTCTTTGTGAGTCGTCTGCTAGAGCTCCACGTCCTCAAGCTGGTGGCTCTTTACACCGTCTGGGTGGCTCTGGAGGAGGTACCACTCAGGGTGCCGGGTTGGGGGGCTCGGCCGGGCACCCCGGGGTGCTGACATGGCCACTGCCCCAGGTCTCTGTCATGAACTTCCTGCTGGTGCTGCTGTGGACCCTCGCCATGCCCTACTGCCGCTTCCGCCGCATGGCCTCGTGCCTCTCCACCATCTGGACCTGCATCATCATCGTCTGCAAGATGCTCTACCAGCTCGAGATCGTTGAGCCCCGCGAGTACTCCAGCAACTGCACTGAGGTGCCCGGGGTGCTGGTTCTTGGGGTGCTTGTGGCAGCATGGGGGGGGGGTTTCCCTGGCTGGAGGTGGGGTCTGATACCCAGGGTGCTCCCATTTGCAGCCCCTGCTCAATGCCACCAACCTGAGTCTGGAGGAGATGGGCAACTCCACCCTGTACCGTGGCCCCGTGGATCCTGCCAACTGGTTTGGCGTCCGGAAGGGGTTCCCCAACCTGGGATACATCAAGGTGGGCATGAGGACCTTGTGGAGACTACCTGGGGGGATGCCTGGTGTGATGCCATGGTCCTGAGCATCCGTTCTGTGGCGACCACCTGGGGGATGCTTGGTGGCACACTGTGGCCCTGAGCATCCCCTCTGGGAGGACCACCTGGGGGGTTGCCTGGCTTCATGTCACAGGTGCAAACATCCCCTTTTATGAGGAGCAGCTGGGGCAAGATGCCTGGTGTCACACCATGGTCCTGAGCATCCTCTCTTCCCCCAGAACCACCTCCAGGTGCTGCTGCTGCTGGTGTTTGAGGCGGTGGTGTACCGACGCCAGCACTACCACCGCGTGCAGAACTCTGAAGATCTTCCCACCACTGAGACCATCTTCTCGGAGCCGCAGTCAAAACGTAACACGGACAGGGACAGGGACACAGGCACAGACAGGAACCTCAACCGGAACTTTGTCGCATTTGCCAAACACTTGATCAACTACTTCTACTACAAGTTTGGCTTGGAGGTGGGAGCAGGGGCACCGTGGGGGGGTTCCACCACTCACAGTACCCTAGTGCTGAGCCCCTGCACCCCCCTGCACCCCAGATCTGCTTCCTGATGATGGTGACTGTAATCGGGCAGCGGATGGACTTCCTGGTGATCCTGCACGGCTGTTGGCTCGTGGTCATGATCACACTGCGGCGCCGGGCAGCCATCGCCCGCCTCTGGCCCAAGTACTGCCTCTTCCTCGTCATCTTCTTCCTCTACCAGTACCTGCTGTGTGTGGGCATGCCACCCGCCCTCTGCATGGGTAAGGGGCACAGGGGACCTTTCCGGGGCTCAGGGAGGTGTGGTCCACGTGTTGGGAGCATGTGAAGGGGTTGGAGGAGGGGTCTGGCACTGAGTGTTCCTGCTGTCCCCCAGACTATCCGTGGCGATGGAGCGTCCCCATGAACTCTGCACTCATCAAGTGGCTCTACCTGCCTGACTTCTTCGTGCCCCCCAAATCCATCAATCTCATCAGTGAGTATCCCCCCAGCCTTTGGGAATCCTCTGGCCATGGGTTGCCCTGTTGCCCTACTCCAGTCCTGGCAGCCCCCTGTCCACAGGGTGCCCTGGCCCCCTACAGCAGCCCTTGGCACCCCAGTGCCCCTGGAGCACCCCCAGCCACTGTGAGGGTCCCATGTTGCTTCCAGGAGGGGGAAGAACAGGCAGTAAGGGTGGGAGGAGCTTGAAGAGTCTGCCCTCCTTGGAGGTGGGGCTTAAACAGTACCCACCCCCATTTGGCAGGAGCTATGGGAGATCCCTGCCCCTTTTGGGGAGGAGAGTGTTGGAGGCACATGCTCTTCTAGGGAGAAGGGGCTTGGAGAGCTCCATACCCTTATGTGAGGAGTTTGATTAAAGCCACATCCCAGAGAGGGCAGAGCCTGGGGAAAACCACACCCTCATGGGGGAGACAGTGAACCCCAAATCCTGTGGAGGAGTGGCCTGGGGTGCCCCATTCCTTGGGGAGGGGCTTGGTGGGTGCCAGCATTCTGGGGAGCCCTCTGGGCTGAGCCGAGTGCCCGCAGACGACTTCTTGCTGCTGCTGTGCGCGGCGCAGCAGTGGCGCGTGTTCGAGGCCGAGCGCTCCCACGAGTGGCAAAATGCAGCAGGCGACAACGAGGAGCGGTTCGACCGCGAGAAGGACCCCTACATCGAGGAGGAGAACTTTCTCCACTGCCGGTGGGTGCCCGCAGCACAGCACCCCAACCGGGGCTGGGATACCTCGGGATGGGATCCCTTGTGGGCTGGGAATGAGAACCCACCCCAGGATGGGACCCCTTGGGGTGTAGATAGGATAGGACCTCCTCTGGGATGGGACCCTTTGGGGTATGGACTCGATGGGACCTTTTGGGGTATGGACAAGATGGAACCCTTCCGGGATGGGACGCTCCCCTGGGATGAGACCCTTTAGGGTATGGACAGAATGAGACCGCTGCCAGGATGGGACCCCCACTCTGAAGTGGGACCCCTTAGGGTATGAACGGGATTGATGGAACCCTCAGGTAGGAGTGGCTGCTGGGCTGGGATCTTCTAGGATGAGATTGGGACCCCCTTGGGGCAGGAAAGCCCTCACCCCAGTGCTGGGACAGGACCACCTCATGGCTGAAGCATGGAGGGGACAGAGCCCCTCCTCTGAGTGCCCCATCCCGCAGGTGCTACCTGGACATGGTGAAGGTGGTGATCTTTCGCCATCTGTTCTGGGTCGTGCTGGTGGTGATCTTCATCACCGGGTCCAACCGCATCAGCCTCTTCGGCCTCGGCTACCTGCTGGCCTGCTTCTACCTCCTCCTCTTCGGCACGGCCATGCTGTGCAAGCCGACCCGCCCCCGCCTGGTGGTCTGGGACTGCCTCATCCTCTACAACATCACAGTCATCATCTCCAAAAACATGCTGTCGGTGAGTTGTTGTCCTCGCCGTGGGCTCCTTGGGGGTCACCTGGGGTGTCCCCTGGGGAGGGGACAGGTGGTGACAAACACCATGTGGGCCCGCTCTCCCCGCAGCTCCTCTCCTGCGTCTTCGTGCAGCAGATGCAGAACAACTTCTGCTGGGTGATCCAGCTCTTCAGCCTCGTCTGCACCGTCACAGGCTACTACGACCGTGAGCTGCTGGTCTGGGGGGGGGTGTCTAGTGGCCTTGGGGGTGTGGGTTTGGGCTGCTGCCTGACCTGCCTACACCTCTTACCTGCCAGCCAAGGAGATGGGCAAGGACCACGACTGCTCATTGCCCGTGGAGGAGGCGGGAGTCATCTTGGATAGCATCTGCTTTTTCTTCCTCCTGGTCCAGCGGCGTATTTTCCTCAGCACCTACTACGTGCACGTCCTGTGGGACCTCAGGGCCTCTACCCTGCAGCCTTCCAGGTGGGGTTGGGATCCTGGAGGGTCCCTGCAGGTGCCAAGGTGCCCCCTTGACTCTCCCACCATCCCTGTCCCCACAGGGGTGTTGTGCTGTTCCAGGCCAGAACCACGAAGAGCCTGCACGCCCACCGAAGAGCCGAGATGAAGTCACTGGTCCAGCTGAAGCGGCAGTGAGTGGGTTTGGGGGGGCACTGGGACCCCCCCTTCCTGCAGCCAGCAGTACTTTGGGGCACCCCTGTATATATGGGGGTGCCTCTGGGGGGTTTGGGCAGCAGGCTCCACAGCATCCTCTGCCTCCAGGATGGAGCGGATCCGAGCCAAGCAGGACAAGCACCGTCAGGAGCAGCTGTACCGCAGCATCAACGAGGAACAGGATGAGGCTGGGACAGGTGAGAGCTGGGGGGGGTCCCTCCTGTGTCTCCAACCCCTCTCTGGGCACACAGGGGAATGTGACCCATCGCTGACACCCGTCCTGGTGGAGCCTCATGGAACATTGTGGTGATCCCCTCCCTGTCCCTCGGCTTCCCCCCCAACACCTGGGGTGGGTGCGCCGAGCGTGGCCGTTCTCAGCCCTCCATCTGCCATCCCACAGCACCCCGTGGCTCGGCGGACCCGTCCCGGCAGAGGGAGCGGTGGTGGCGGCCAGGGTTAGACCATGCCGGAGGTACTGCCCTGGCACGGGGCCATAACGGGGCCATAACCTCGGTGAGGTCCCCCCGCTGGGACCACTAACACCCGTGGGGAGCGGTGGTAGCAGTGCTTTGGGCAAGGTGACACCCTGCATGTCCCCTGTCCCCATGCGTGTACCCCTAACCACGGCTCCTCTGCTCCCCGTTACTAACGGGGTGTTGGACTGGGGGTGCCAGGCTGGGTTTGGAGTCATCTCTGAATGCTGGTGATGGAGGGGTCCCACCTTGGGGATATGGCAGTTGAGTCGGTTATGTCCCCACTTGGGGTCCCCCCCAGGGGTGTCCTCGGCTTGGTGCTGGGCCGAGAGCCCCGCGACATGGACGCGGGGCCAGCCTGGTTACTAGCTGTGCTGTGACACCCCTGCCATGGCATGGCCACATCGTGACACCCTGTGCAACCCCGGCAGTGCTGCATTCTGGGGAATACTACCTTTTCGAGTCAGACAGCGAGGAGGAGGAGGAGGAGGTGCCAGAGGAGTTGGAGTCAGGGAGACATGGCCCCTTCCAGGTGGGCAAGGCTGGGGGGCTGTGGTGGAGTGGGGGGTGTTGGCCGTGCCCGCAGGATGCTGATGGCCCCTGTCCCCCCTCCAGCTCATCCACCAGGCCATGGTGACCAACACCAGGACAGTGCTCCGGCAGCAGGCACAGCGGGAGCAACCCCGTGCTGAGGGTGCTGCAGGTGGGTCTGACACCCCAAAATAGGGCTGGAGGGGCCAGGAGGGGACACAGCCCTGGCTGGTGCCCACTCTTTGTCCTGGCAGTGGGGCTCCCAGTGTGTGTGAACTCTCTGATGGCTACAATGGGGTTGAGCACAAGCTGTGCAGCTTCTTTGGTGCCCAGACTGGTGTTTGAGGTGGATGTGGGGGAACAAGAGGTGAGATGATGAATGGGAGAGCCCCAGAAATGATGTCTATTCTCTGCTCACTGCTACCCCTTCCTTGGGGCTCTGACCCTTGCAGGGGACCGTGGAGGGAGAGAGGCAGAGTTGGAGGCTGAAGAACCTGAACACGAGGAGGAAGTGACTGTGGGAGGTTCTAGTAGTCTGTCTGCAGGTGAGCAGCAGGACTGCAGAGCAGGGTCATGCCGGGGTGGTCTGAGTGAACACTGAGTGACCCCCCACCCCTCTTTTTGCCCTGGCAGAGCAGAGCAACGTGTTGCATCGGACACTAAACATGCTGCGGTTCCTGTGGCTGCTGTGCCAGGCTGTGGTGGACGGGCTGACGCAGTGGATGGAGGACTGCACCCAGGAATACCTGGACATGTTTAACATCCTATACGTGGAGAGATATATGATCGCTATGCATCTGTCCTCTGTGAGCTGGGGGGGGACACGAGGGCATGGGGCGGGGAGGTGACAGCCTTGCGGTGGCACTGACCCCCTGCCCACTGCAGGGAAAGAAGATGAATGAGGGGATCCTGGATGGAATGTATGAGGAGCAGCCACCAGAGCAGCTGTCAGGGCAGCCTCTGGAGCAGCCGCTGGAGCAGCCACTGGAGCAGCCGCTGGAGCAAGCACCGGAGCAGCTGCTGGAACAGACACCTGAGGGGCCACCAGAGGGGCCCCCAGAGGAGCTGAGCCCACGCAGGTCTTTGACTACAGACTCCCAAAACGGCGCTGCTGCCAGGCAGGTGCAGACATACCCCGCAAGGGAGCAGTTGGAAGTGCCACAGGCAGCGGGGTTCACCCCCCCTGAGGGCAGCCAGGAGCAGGTGATGTCTGAGGGGGCCCAAGAGTATGTAGCTGGGCCTCGGCAGCGCCTGTCCGTGCTCCAGAACCGCAGGAGGACGGCCAGCGAGCTCCTCCTGATCAGGTACAGGGACATGGGGACAGTGGGGATGGGGCTGAGGGGCAGCAGGGGTGGCTCAGCCTGTTCACTGCACCCTGCAGGAAGGCAGAAGCCCCAGTGCTGGAAGAGTCAAACCTTTTCTATCAGTCCCACAACCGGTTCCTGAAGTTGCTGCTGACCGCGTACCGCTGTGGAACTGCCCACTCTGAGCTGGTCTGCTACTTCATCATCATCCTCAACAACATAGTGTCCGCCTCCATCATCTCCCTCTTTCTGCCCATCCTCGTCTTCCTCTGGGCCATGCTCTCCATCCCCCGGCCCACCAAGCGCTTCTGGATGACCGCCATCATCTTCACCGAGGTGGGCAGGGGGTGACCGGTGAGGGGATGATGCCACCCAGCCCTCCACTCCCGGCCACTGACCCCAGCATCCCCACAGGTGATGGTGGTGGTGAAATACCTCTTCCAGTTCGGGTTCTTCCCCTGGAACAGCTACACCACACTGCTGCGCAACGAGGGCAAACCCTTCTTCCCACCACGCATCCTGGGCTTGGAGAAGAGCACCCGCTACCTCAAGTATGACCTCCTCCAGCTCCTGGCCCTCTTTTTCCATCGCTCCCTGCTGCAGGTGAGCCCTGGGGCATGGGCAGCACCTGGGTGAGCATTTTGTGGGAGCTGGAGGTGCTCCTGGGGGCTCTGGAGAGAACCCAGTGGGTGCTTGGTGTCTCCTCTGTGGTTTCCCACCATTGCTTTTTGGGAATGGATGCTGTGAGTGGGGGATGAGGTGTGTGGGGCTGGGGGACATCGGGACCCCCATCCCCCTGACCATGTCCCTCCACAGACCTGTGGGTTGTGGGACTGTGATGAGGACCCCGTATCCAAGATGAAGACGGAGACAAAGTGGACAGAGGAAGAGGAGCAGGAGGAAGCAGCGTCCCCGCCACTGGTGGTGTCTGAGGAAGGGATGGAGGCTCCAGAAGAGCCAGGAGCACCAGGCTCAAACGTGAGATCGGAGTTGGAGGGTGATGCCATGGGGCAGGAAGAGGGGAGCGAGGCCATGGAGCTCCGCTGCAGGAAGAAGAAGACTCAGGGAAGCAAGACACCAGAGGAAAGGAGCACCAGTTCCCTGTTCTCACAAGAGTGGCAAGGCTGGCAGCACCACAGTGTGTCCCTGCTGGACCCTGACTGTTCTGTGTGCTTAGCCTTACTTCCAGGCACTGTGGAGAAGACGGGAGAGGCAGAAGAGAGCAATGCTCAGAGGAAGCTGAAGGCGTTTGGGTTATTGGTCATGGGCTTCTTCCTCACCACGTGAGTGCCAGCAGTGCTGGTTGGGCTGGGGGATGTGGGTTGCAGCCCCTGTCAACCATTCCCTGTGTCCCCTGCAGAGCACAGAACATGTACCAGCCAGTGCGCAAGTTCTTCAAGGACATTCTGCACACTGAGAACCGCGCAGCCACCGACGTCTACGCCTTCATGTTCCTGGTCGATGTGGTCGACTTCATCATCATCATCTTTGGCTTCTGGGCCTTCGGGGTGAGCAAGGGGTCCCACAGGGCACTGGCTGGCAAGCCTCCACTGTGGGGTGAGGGCTGACCATATGCTGACCTCTCCAGAAACACACGGCAGCCACCGACATCACCTCCTCACTGTCAGAAAATCAAGTGCCGCAGGCTTTCCTGGTCATGCTACTCTTCCAGTTTTCCACCATGATCATTGACCGTGCGCTCTACCTCCGCAAAACTGTGCTGGGCAAGCTCATATTCCAGGTCATCCTGGTCTTTGGCATCCACGTCTGGATGTTCTTTATCGTGCCGGCTGTCACTGAAAGGTACTGAGCATCCCCTGAGGATGCCGTGCCGTGGCACAGTGTAGTCCTTGGGTGGCACCTTTGTGTCCCCAAGCCTACATGGTGGCCCAAGCTGGCCGGACAGGTGGCTGAGGAGTGACATGTCCGTCCTGCAGGTTGTTCAACCTCAACATGGTGGCCCAGCTGTGGTACTTCGTGAAGTGCATCTACTTTGCGCTGTCGGCCTACCAGATCCGCTGCGGTTACCCCACCCGCATCCTGGGCAACTTCCTCACCAAGAGATACAACTACCTCAACCTCTTCCTCTTCCAGGGGTATGGCACAGGACGACATGGACCTCCAGGCACCCCAAGGGTGCCGTACCACTCCCCCTCTCTGTGTCCCCCCCAGATTTCGCCTCGTGCCCTTCCTGGTTGAGCTGCGGGCTGTGATGGATTGGGTCTGGACGGACACCACGTTGTCTCTCTCCAACTGGATGTGTGTGGAGGACATCTATGCCAACATCTTCATCATCAAGTGCAGCCGTGAGACTGAGAAGGTACAGTCCCCCATGTGCCAGGAAGGGTCTCCTACTAAGCCTCTTGTTACTTGGGGTCCCCCTGAGCCCACCCAACACTGTGTGCTGTCTCCCTCCCATCCCAGAAATACCCTCAGCCCAAGGGGCAGAAGAAGAAGAAGGTTGTGAAGTATGGCATGGGGGGTCTCATCATCCTCTTCCTTGTGTGCATCATCTGGTTCCCCCTGCTCTTCATGTCACTGGTGCGCTCTGTGGTGGGCATTGTCAACCACCCCATCGACGTCACCGTCGCTGTCCAGCTGGGGGGGTACGAGGTGAGGATGCAAGCGGGGCTTTGCTGGGTGTCTCCTGATGAGACACTAGTGTCCCCTGCCCCCCTCATGGCCCCCTGTCCCCCCTAGCCACTGTTCACCATGAGTGCCCAGCAGCAATCCATCAAGCCCTTCACCCCTGATGACTACGAAAACCTCACCCGGCATTTCGAGCATGACCCGGTAAATCCTCCTCCCATCCCAAAACCTGCCTGCTTCATCCCTCTGGGTGCCTGGGATGCTGGCGCAGGTCCCTTGATGGGGCTGAGCTGTGTTCCCCCTGTTGCAGTTGGCTATGCAGTTCATCACCCTCTATGGCTACGAGGACATCGTGACCGCCCGCATTGAGGGCAGCTCAGGCTCGCTCTGGAGCGTCAGTCCCCCCAGCCGTGAGCAGATGCGGCAGGAGCTGCTGAACAACAACTCTGACATCACCTTCCACTTCACCTGGTCCTTCCAGAGGTACTGCCAGCACGGCAAGGGGAGGTCCAGCCCTGCCTGCACCCCCCCTACGCACACTCAGTCTCTCCTGCCCACAGGGACCTCGGCAAGGGGGGCACAGTGGAGACCGCCTTCGACAGGCACTCCACTGACCTGCAGCCTGGCGCGCCCGAGCGCCTGCAGCTGGCCCAGCTGCTGGAGGGCACCCGGGATGCCCCTGTGTGAGTGTCCTGGGGGGAGGGAGGGGAACCAGACCCCCATGTTTGGCAGGAAGGTGTAAACCCCCCCCTCGCCCCACTTTCTTGCAGGGAAGTGGCCAACCTATTCCCCAAATACATCCGGGCGCCCAACGATGTCGACGCTGAACCTGTCAAGCAGCTCCTGCCAGGTAGGTTCCTCCATGACCCCCCCGAAAGAATCAGCACTGGGGCACACCAGCTGCTGTGTGGTGCCCTGATGGTGTCACCCCCTTGAAGACAGGGAGGACACGAGTCCCAGTGTGTCCCCGCCCTAAAAAAATTCATTATTGGGTGCCCACCAGCAGTTGTGCTATGCCCTGATAGTGCCACCCCCTGCAGACAGGGAGGACATGGGGCCCCACCAAGTCCCCCTGCTGAAAAAATCATCACTGGGTGCCCACTAGTGGCCATGCTGTGCCCTGATGGTGCCAACTCCCCTGCAAATGGGGAGGACATGAGTCCCAGTATTTCTCCCTCCCAATAAAAAGTCATCACTGGGGACACACCAGCAGCTGTGCTGGTCACTGATGTTGCCACCCCCTTGAAGAGGGGGAGGACATGGTGGGGCTCATGTCCTCCCCCTAAAAAATCATCCTTGAGAGCACAGCAGCCCACTGGGCTGTGCGCTGACGCTGTCGCCCCATCCAGCAGGCGAAGAGAGCTACATGGATGTGGAGGTGCAGCTGAAACGGGAGCGCAGGGGCCGAGGGAGTGACAACTTTGTGGAGTGGTGGGTGCTGCGGCTGAAAGACGCCCCCCCCGAGGATGGCAACATCCTGCCCATGGTCATCTTCAACGACAAAGTCAGCCCCCCCAGCCTGGGCTTCCTGGCTGGCTACGGGTACGTGGAGGGCGCAGGGGACGTTGGGGGGCTCCAACCACCTGGTGAGGTGTGAAGGGAAGGGGTGGTGGGATGCAGTGATAAAGGATGTGTCCCCCCCTTGCAGGGTCATGGGGCTGTACGTGTCCATTGTGCTGGTGATCGGGAAGTTCGTGCGGGGGTTCTTCAGTGAGATCTCCCACTCCATCATGTTTGAGGAGCTGCCATGCGTGGATCGGATCCTGAAGCTGTGCCAGGATATTTTCCTGGTGCGGGAGACGGGCGAGCTGGAGCTGGAGGAAGAGCTCTATGCCAAGCTCATCTTCCTCTACCGCTCGCCCGAGACCATGATCAAGTGGACACGGGAGAAGTAATAAGGGGAAGGGGCTCCAGCCCCCTCCCCTCACAGGGGCATCACCGCCAATGCCTTAACCAGCCCTGCCCTGAAGCTGGGGCTGCATCCTGCCCTGGGAGGCGGTGGGATGTGGGGTTCTGGCCACTCGCTTTGAGGGAGGATGTTTTTCTGGATGTTTTCCTTACGTTGTTTTGAAGCTGTTCCACCTGCACGGACCACGTTGTGCCTTCCCAGGGAGGGGGACAGCAGGTGGTCCCCCCAACCCCTGGGTGCCCCTGGCTGCCCGGTGGGGATGGGGGGATCAGGAGCCAGCCTGTACCTTCTCCCTTGTTGTCCCCAACCCCATTCCAGAACCAGGTTGAACTCAAAAGCAATAGCCCCCCCATCTCCAAGATGGGGGTCCTGAGTTATGGCCCCTCCAGTTTGGGGGAGGGGTTCTGGCAACCCCAGTTGGACTTCAGACACTTGTTGACTTCGAGTTTGGTTTTGTTTTTTATTAATTCAAATGGTTTATTTATACAGATATTGAATAAAACAAACTTGAGGCCTCCCTGGCTGACAGGCAGCTGGGGCAGGAAGGGTGGGGACTCTCCCTGCCCATGGCTGGAGCAGAAATGGGTGCCAGGGGTCCCCACCAAGTTCTGGTGGGGTTGGCACCTGGCCCAGTAGTGCCACTGAGGGATGGGAGTCTGTGTCCCCCACTGTCCCCAACCTCTTCAGCTCTTGCTGGGCTCCTGGTTCTCTTGTTTCTGCTGCTCCATCTCTGCACTGAAAGGGATGGACACACTGGATGGATGGACATGGCACTGGGGGCTGAGCCAGCAGGGAGGGGACTCCCACTCCCCTTACCTGTGGATCCTGCGCTGGGCCTCGGCACGCATGTAGGGTGGCAGTGTGGTGAGGGGGCCCTGCAAGAGACGGGGTGAGGCTGGGGATCCCCATCCCCACAAAGAACCACCCCACTTGCACCTCAAAAGCCTCACCAGCTCCTTGAAGGTGAGGCGGCAACTGTAGCACAGCAGTGGAATATAGGCAGCTTTGCTCTCAGCCCTGTGGGAACAGGGACAAGGAGAGGGACGCTCACTGGTGCCACTGGGGTGGCCTCAGAGGGAGTATGGAACGCTGGAATCCCCCCTGCCCCCATGCTCACCCCTGCTGGCAGCACCCATTCGCCACTGGCTCCGGCTCCTCCCAGATCAGTGTGGGCTCCAGGGCCAACTCCTCCTCTGCAAGAGCCAGAGGGCAGGGGGGCAATTGTGGGGGGCACAGATGATCCCCAAATCCTCCAAGCCCCCCACGCCCACCCCACTCACCTCCCTCAATGTCCAGGCCACAGAGGCAGAGGAGGCAGCGCTGGGACTCACTGCTGGCCTTGGCTGGTTCTGGGCTCAGCTTCTCCCCTGTCCTGCAGCCAACACAGGGTGAGTACACCCCAATCCCCCAGTCTCTCCCCCCACCCCACTGTACCTCCACACGGGGGTGCCTGTACCGGTAAACGGTGCTGATGGTGGAGGGGAAATCCTCCTGCAGCCCCAGGAGGAAGCGCTCGATCAGGTGGTGGATGCTGGGCTTCTCCCGGCGCTGTGAGGGCAAGTGGAGAGGGCAGGGGCAGGATTGGGAGGTCTCTGTCCCCACCATGGGGACACAGCTTGGGATCCCCAACATGGGACACCCCTACCTTGGTGAAGAGGGGTGGCACGATGACGGTGGGGACATTGAAGAAGTGGTTGTAGAAGGCGATCTCCTTGGCTGTGTAGTCCCGCATGGGCCGCACCACCATCACGTCGCCATGACGCTTGTCCGTGAAGCCCTGTGGGTGTGTGGCTGCCAGGGCACTGCGCCACCACCAAGCTTTGGACACCCCCTGTGGCATCATGTCACCCCTCGGGCGCAGGTGACTGTCCCCAACTCACCGTGTCGACGGCGAGGAAGGCGCCACGGCCCAGCGACAGGTTGGTGAGGAGCTTGATGGCCACGCGGGTGCAGCTCTCGCCTGTCATCACCTTGGAGTAGCCCCTGCTCCGGGCTGTCTGCAGGATGAGGTGTGTCCTGGGGACGAGGTGACACCAGTTCAGAGCCACCATGCTATGCTGGTGCTAGAGCCGGGCAGGATCAGCCCCTCACCGCAGCATCTGCAGCAGCTCCTCCCGCGCTGTCGCTGTCTCCACGGCCTCGAAGATCCGGAGCAGCTCCTGGGTTTGGGCAGTGTCGGGCAGGCGGGGGGTGCCTGGGGGTCCCACTGGCATGTCCGGGGTGCTGTGGCCAGGCAGAGAGGTGACACTGTCCCCATCCCCCTCCTGTCGCTTCTGCTGGATGAAGCTGTCCACAGCATCCTTGTAGGAGGGGCCGGATGGGCTGGACTTGCTGGACTGCTCTGGCCCCGGCTGTAAGATGGATGGGGGCAGCTCCAGTGCCTGTGGGGCAGAGATGGATACAGGGGGAATTTGGAGTGTCCAGGTGTGTTCCCTCACCTCAGCACCTGGCCCCATGTCACCCCAATACCTCCTCCAGATGGATCACATGGTAGGGGAAGCCGGTGGCCTGCAGCAGGGTCTCCATGTGGGCCAGAGTCTGCTCCCGTTGCTCTGGGCTCTGCCTGCGCACAGCTCCCTCTGGAAGGCAGGTGGGCAGTGCCAGGGCTGTTGTCACAGTGAGGAGGGGGCACCCACTGCACCCCTGGGACCAGGAGAACAAGCCAGGGAGCCATGGCCTTGCTGGGCTGAGTTGGCAGCACCCTGGGCCTGTCATGGTGCAGTGGGATCCTATGCTGGGAGCAGGTAGTGGGGCAGGGAGGGGGGAGTGGGGCTGGGAATGGGGCAGGGAACAAGCATTGAGGCTGAAAATGGGGCAGGGAGCAGGCACTGGGGCAGGAAATGGGGCAGGGAACAGGCAATGGGCTGGGAATGGGGCAAGGAACAGGAAGTAAGGCAGGGAACAGCGGGGAAGGGAATGGGCAGCAGAGCTGGGAGCAGCCAACAGGGCCAGGAATGGGCTGGGAACAGGTCTAGGAATGGGCAGTTGGACACAGAGCAGGCAGCAGGGCTCATCCTTACCCTCAACATAGACAAGGCTGGGAACAAAGCGGAGCCTCTTGGCTGCCTCCCGGCTGAGCCCCTGGCAGAGGCACAGGGTGAGTGGGGTGGGTGAGCTGTGTGTCCCCCCCGACCCCTCCCAAGCCCCCACTCTCACCTCCTGCACCTGCCGGACCATGGCACTGGAGGCTGAGCCCCCCGACAGCGCCAGCAGCACCTGCGAGAACAGTGGGGACAGTCACCAGCCCTGGTGCCACCACTGGGTTCCCCCTCTGCGTTCCCCCACCCCTGGTACCTTCTCTCCCGGGAAGATGACGCGGTTCTTGCCCAGCATCGCACGGAATTTGTGCACAAAGTACTCACGGAAGCAGCCGCTGCAGGGAAATGGGAACACAGGAACTCCTGAGTCTGTTCAACCGCCTCCAGACCCCGTATCCCTGAGCCCCAACATCCCAGAATCCCTGACTCCCAGCCTTTTTCCTGAGACCAATGTCTCAGAGATCCCATGTCCACAAGCCCCTCATCCCAAACATCAAATGTCTCTGAGACTTGATGCCTCAGAGACCCAATGTCCCAGAAACAAAGGTCCACGAGACACAATATCCCCAAGCTCCCATGTTCCCAAGACCCAACGTCTCCAATTCCCCACATCCTCAAGACTCAATGTCCCCAAGGCTTGATGTCCTCAAACCCCAACGTCCCCAAGCCCTGATGTCCCAAACACCCAATACCCCCCATCCTGATGTTCCTCATCCCGTTATCCCCATCCGGTCCCTCACCGGCAGAAGGGGTCTCCGACGCGGATGATGAGGGCGGCCGTGCCCTGCCCGCACTTCATGCAGGTTCGGGGCTGGCTGTGGAGACACGGCCGGTCACCGGGGACACCAGGACCCGACCCCCTCCCCGGGGGCTGTACTGGGCGGGGGGGCGGCTGTCCCAGTGCCAGGGCAGCACGAGGGGCTACCGGGGATGTTACCGGGGGATACCAGGGGGAGCACCAGGGAGGTACAGGGGCAGCACTGGGGGGCAGCACCAGAGGCAGCTCCGGAGGGTACCGGAGAGATATCGGGAACACATCCGGGGGAAGAACGGAGCGGTACCTGGGGTACTGGGGGAGCACAGGGGATATACCGGAGGCAGCACGGTGGGGATGTCTGGGGGGATACCGGAGGTTGCCGAGGATTCATCCCGGTCCGGATCGGGCTCCCACCTGTCTCCCGGTGCGCGGCGGCGCCGCGGCGGCTCCGCGTCCGCCCCGCACCCGCCACCGTCACCCGACACGTCGCACATGGCGGCGCCGCTCGGCCCCGGTCAGTCCCGGTGGATCCGGTGTGTCCCGTGGGTCCCGGTGGATCCTGCTCAGTCCCGGTGGGTCCCGCTCGCTCGGCCCCACCCGGTCTCACTCGGCTCGGCTCCTCTCGGCCCCGCGTGTCCCGGTGTATCCCGGTGTGTCCCGCCGTGTCCCGGAGCGCTCCGGTCGCGCGGCGCTGACGCGGCGGTGCCGCCCCGTGACGCCGCGCCCGCCCCGCCGCCGGCGCCGCCATGTTCCGGAGCCTGCTGGTGGCGGCGGCGCAGCGGCCGCAGGGCCCGGCCGGGCCCCCCCGCGCCGCCCCCGGGGCCGCGGCCGAGGCGCTGGAGGCGCAGTTCAGCTGCCCCATCTGCCTCGAGGTGTTCCACCGCGCCGTCGGCATCGCGGGCTGCGGGCACACGTGAGACGGGGCCCGGGCGGGGGCGGTGGGGACCCCCGGGAGATGACCCGGCCCCGGGGACGGGCGCGGTGCGGTCGCTGGGCGATGTCCTGGCGCTGGGATCCCTCGGGGCTCTCTGCCGAGTGACCGCGGCCGGCGACTAGACCCCCATCCCACTCCCAGTCGAGTACCGGGACCCTCACGCCACTCCCAGTCAAATACCGGGACCCCCATCCCACCCCGGGATGGTTCAGTACCGGGCATCCCGGTGCTGATGTATTATCCTAGCCCCAGTCAAATATCCTACACCGGGTCCCTCATTCCCACCCCTGGCATGGTTCTGTACCAGGACCCCTGTTCTCACTCCCCCCATCCCGATACCGGGACCCTCATCCCAGTCTTCCATCCCACACTGAGGCCTCCATCTCACCCCTCCCATTCCAGGATCTTCATCTCAACCCCCTAAGTCTGCTTCTGGGACCCCCATCCCACCCCCAAATTCAGCATCAGCACCCCCATCCCACCCCCAGTCAAATACTGGAACTCCCATTCCTACCCATGTCGTCCTGGTACCGAGACCACCACATCTCCCATCCAGCACCGGGACCTCCATCTCACCCCTCTCATCCCTGGACTCCCATCCCTTCCGTTCTGGTACTGGTACCCCTATTCCATGCCCACATCTGGTATCAGGACCCCCATTCCATCCCCCGAGTGCCTTTTCCCCATCCCAGATCCTTCCGTCTCCAGGGAGGGGGTGATGCCCTGTCCGCCTCAGTGTTCCCCAGCCTGGAGCTGATGTGGGTGTCCCACTGACCACCCAGAGCTCCCTCTGCTCCCAGATCTGGCTCCCACCCCCAGGACCTCTCAAACTCTTGTCTGTTTTTCCCCCCAAGCATTTCAGGAACACTTTCATCCAGTTTTCCATCTGATTTTGGGGACACTCCAAGTGGGGCTGTGGCTTTGCTTGGAGCTCCAGCACTGCCTCGCTTATTCCCCTCTAGCTTCTTTGAGGCTCGGGGCGATTCTACATCCCCTCCATGATCCCCCTTCCTCATTCCCAGTCCCCTTGTGGTGGCAGAGGGTTTGAGGTGTTTCACTCCCTGTTCCTGGTGACAAGAGCTGGGTAGGAAGGGACATGAATGCCGGGATAATTGGATTTTGGGGACAGAGCTGCTTTGCCTTGTGCCTGGCGGTGCTTTCCTGCACCTCCTCCCCTCACCTGGATTCCTCAGCCACACTCCTGGGGATATAAGGACCTTGGAAGGAGGTGATCCAGGCTCTAATGTGCTCACTCCATCCTTGCCTGACCTGGATACTGAGCACCATTTTTGCCTGGCTCCTTTCAAATTCAGTCTCAGAGCAGCGGAATCATTTGTATGTGCAGGGAGCATCTGGAGGGTTTGGCCTCCTCTCACCGTCTCCCAACCTCCCAGTTCTCCCAGTTGGGCTACTGATCCCTGGGTTTTGGGGTGCTGGGAGTCCCTGGGAATGGGTGTGCCCTGATGGGATCCTGCTTTTCTTCCCGGGGTGCTCAGTCCCATTCTGTGCTCCCAGGTTTTGTGGGGAATGCCTGCAGCCCTGCCTGCAGGTGCCATCCCCGCTGTGCCCACTCTGCCGTGTGCCCTTCGATCCCAAAAAGGTGGAGAAGGCTTCCAGTGTGGAGAAGCAGCTCTCATCCTACAAGGCTCCCTGCAGAGGCTGCAGCAAGAAGGTAAAGTTGCCGGTCCCCATCCCGATCCCACAGCCGTGGTGCCAGGGAAGGGGACTTAGCGGCTGTCCCTGGTTTGCTTTGTGGGGTTCCCTGTTCAGCAGTTGCCCAAACAAGGGTGGGATGTGGGCAGGAGGACAGGAAGCTCTGCAGAGGGATTTGGACTGGCTGGATCCATGGGCTGAGGCCAGTGGAGTGAGGGTCAACAAGGCCAAGTGTTGGGTCCTGCCCTTGGATCACAACAACCCCAGGAGTGATCCCACATGGTGTCAGAGCACTTCGGGGGTTCCTCCCATCAGCAGTTCCTGCGTTTTGAAGGAAAATGGAGTTGGTGCAACCTGGGTGGCTTGTGGGGAACCTCGGGGGATCCCTGCAGGAACGGTGCATCCCCAGATCTCCATCCTGCGAGGAGGGATGGGCGGGTGCAGCATTTCCACTGCTGTGGGTCATCCTGCACAGATCAGTGGTCACTTGGACCTGGGCTCTAGGTCCAGCTCCAGTGCTGGCTCCTGGAAGGTGTTCCTGCAGCCCAGAAATGTTTCTTGTCCTCCTCCTCCAGGTGACCCTGGCCAAAATGCGCTCTCACGTCTCATCCTGCGCCAAGGTGCAGGAGCAGATGGCCAACTGCCCCAAGTTTGTTCCAGTTGTCCCCACATCCCAGCCTATTCCCAGGTATTCCTGCGCCTCGGGTAGGGAAGCATGTCCCTCCTTGCATGCCCCAAAATTCAAGCATGTGTTTTACCTTTTCCTGACTAATCACAGGGAGGAATATCAGCACTTTTCCCTCCTGGCACCCACAGCCCTTGTGCTGCTCCATGTTTTGGAGCATGGGTTGGGATGAAGGACCCACGGGGTGGGAAGGGGCTGGCCTGGCTTCTGTTCTCACAAAACTGAGCTGGGTTAGTTTGGGAGGAGTCAATCCAGCCCCTTCCCTGGGGATCTGAGCTTGTCCTTACCTCTCCTTAGCAACATTCCCAACCGCTCAACGTTTGTGTGTCCATATTGTGGGGCCCGGAACTTGGACCAGCAGGAGCTGGTGAAGCACTGCATGGAAAACCACAGGAATGACCCCAACAAAGTGGTGAGTGATGCTGGGGCACTGAGATAGGCTGGGATGTGCAGGGAAACTCCTGGGAATCCAAATACACTGCCCCAGGCCACCGGCATGGATATGTGTGAGGTACAGCTGTGTTTCCAGCTGGTTTAATTTGTTTAAGTCCCTTTGGCAGGTGGGAACCTGTCTCTGCCTTGTTAGAGGCTCCCTGTTCAGCACTTTCTCTGCCCATTCTCTGTCAGAAAGCGGGGGGCACCACTCACCTCTCAGGGAACTCAAGGCAGAAGGATCCATGTCCAGGTCTCGCCATTCCCGTGTCCCTGTCCCTGCAGGTGTGCCCAGTGTGCTCAGCCATGCCCTGGGGAGATCCCAGCTACAAGAGTGCCAACTTCCTCCAGCACCTGCTCCACAGGCACAAGTTCTCCTATGACACCTTCGTGGTGAGTCAAAAAAAAGGGGGACCCCCTCCCTATGTCTTGTGCCAGCGGGTGAAACCAGCCCTTCCCTTCCCATGCCGGGATCAGCCCATCCCACTGGGATGGGGACAGATCCTCCCTTGGGCTCCACAGGAAGCATGTGGCACACGTGTTCCCCACCCGTGAGACCCCCCCCACCCCAAGGATGCTGAGCTGGTTGTCCTCACAAAAGGAGGAGAGGAAAATGCTCCTGCTCTCCACAAAGATTGTTCCATTAAACTTTTCCCCTGAGGAATTTTAACACAAAAAGCCTTTTCTTTGAGGTTTCAGGAGGAGGGGGAGGGAAACAGCCCAGCCTTGGGGTTTGGGGGGTGTGGCTGCTCCATATGGGGGGTCTGTGACCCCTCCTGTGTGGCATTGAGGGTGTGATGGCTCAGCCTTGGCCACAGTGACCCAAGGGAGGTTTTGTTCCCATCCTGCTTTTATTGGATAGATGTCAGGGAAAAGAACCTCCAAACATTTACAGAGGAAAATCCCAGTTTCAGAAGCAGTTGGTGTGTTGGATAAACCAGACCTGGAGCGCTGGAAATACCTGTGGCCTTGCTAGAAAGCTTCACCCTTTGGCCTCAGCTTGTGTGGGCATGTCCCAACCTTGCTGCCAGGTGTGGGATTGCAGGCAGAAGAGGGATGTGGGCACAAAGCACACCCCAAAGAGCACGGGTTTCATTCCCAGGATCTGTGTGCCAGAGGAACAGAGGTTCGCGTCTTCCATGGCACAACCAGGAGCGGGCAAGGCTCCATGGAGACACTGTGCCCTGGCTGTGCCAGCTCTCCTGAGCATCCTTGTTTTATTTTTAGGATTACAACATCGACGAGGAGGCAGCGTTGCAGGCAGCCCTGGCTCTGTCCCTCTCTGAGAACTGAGGGGGATCCCCCTCCCTGCCCTGGCTCCTTTTGCACACTCGACCTTCCGGGAGACATGGATCCCACGGGCACCCCCGGAGCCTCACTGCTGCCTCTCTTCGCTCTGCTCTGGGGGCAAATCTCACCTTGTTTCAGAGGGTGGAGTCTCCTCATCGTCGTGATGATGAAGCAGAGACATCTGGAGAGAGGAGTCGGCGCCGAAGGGCTGGGATCAATCCTGGTTTAGGCATTTCATATCCGTACTCGGAGCATATCCCTGTGTCCAGATCTATTTATTATTAGATGCTTTTTGGCACACTTGTCCTCGCTCTCTGTTGCAATCAAATAGGTACCTAAAACTGATGTATTTGATGCAAAACATCCTGATTTGGGACTGGAATCATCAACATCCTTTTAAAAAGGAGAAAAACAGCATGGAGCATCTTTTTGTAAACTCTCCAAGGATTTTTCTAGAGATGTGGGCTGTCCTCACCCCCGTGCTGGAGGCAGGAGCTGCCTCCTTCACCTGAATCCCGGGATGAGACTTGCCCTCATGTTCCCCATGAGGACAGTGGGTTCGGAGAAGCCCTCAGGGATGGCATCCAGCATCCAGGGAAGCCCCCTCCTCGTTTTGTACCGGCTCTTGGGATACTAAATCCTTGCATTTTTCTACACGAACCGACGTGAAGCCTTTTCCACGTTTTCTAGAGTGGGATCAGAAGCTGTTCCTCTTCACACTGCAATATCTGTCACCCAGGACAAGAGTATTTTTATGGAACGTTATGGAGAAAGTTTATTTTTAAACAGAAAAAAACCCAAACAAATGAACATGTGGATTTGGAATGGGGCAGGAGGCAGGAGCTGCATCCCGGAGCAGTGGGTCGAACTCTCTGGGGTGGTGGGAAGTGCACGGGTGTCCTTTGTAGGTCTTCCTGGGCCATTCCTGAGTCATTCTGGGCCATTCCTGGGTCTTTCTAGGCTGTTCCCAGGTCTTTCTGGGCCGTTCCCTTTCCTCCTCTGAACTTCTCTGCCTGTGAGGGAGCAGGCAGGATCGTTGTGCCACGCTGGCACAGAACAGCTGGGTTGTGTCCAGGTGATGGGGTGTCTGTCCATGCAGGATCCCAGCTGGAACACTGAGCTGCTTATCCCCCGAGAAATAGGGGATTGCATCTTCCTTTCCCAGTCTTTCCCTGGGAAAAGGGCACTGTTGATTTGAGGTGCTACATAGCATCCTGGTGATCCTCGGTCCCCTTCCTCTCTGCCCTCTCTGGAGTTGGCTCTGGAGGGCTGGGAGAGGATGGGAGGGAGATGGGATGAGCCTCTGGCTCCCAAGTGATGGAGCTGAGGGAGGGGGTGATGCCCAAGGTCCCCTGTGCTGCCTTTCAGCAGGATTTGCAGGGAAAAGGGGTAGGAGAGGACCCCTCTGCATCTCCCTGCTCGGAGAACTCCCAAGGCTTATCCAAGACCTGGCTCCAGCTCTGCTCTAGCAATACCTGCTTGTTTTTTATTTTGATTTTAATAGTACTGGATGTTTTTGGGATCTACAGCTCCAGGAGGAAGGTGCAGACACCCTCTACTCCCCTGACAGGGCATGGAAAGGGCTGGAGCTGCCCCGCTCTGCTCCCTGCAGCCAGGCCAGCAAGGAGGGATGGGATCTTCTCTTACCTGCCCGGCATTGTTGGCACCTGCCAAGCCTGGAGGATTTTCCTGGTGGGATGGAGAGCGTTGGCATCTTCCCAGAGGGACCAAGGAGGGTTTCCCTGTCCTGTTCTCAGCTGGGACCCTCAGTTCCTGGAGCAGCCTGCATCCAAGCTCCCTGCTTTTGGGACAGCACTGTTAACCTCAGTCTCCTTCCTTCCTCTTCCTCCCTAATCTTTTTGCCCCACAGAGCCAGAGCAGGGGCAGCAACTGCTGCTTTTGTAAAGCACTTTAAGGCCCCGGGTGTGAGGGGTCAGATTTGGCCGTGCCGGGCTGTGCCAGGGATCCCTCCATGCCGGGAATCCCTCCATGCCAGGGATCCTGCCATGCCAGGGATCCTGCTGTGCCCGTCAGTGTGTCACTCACCACTTTTTTGCATAATTAGAACTTTTAATGAGCCGTCCTGTTTTTGGAAAAAAATTAACTCGATGACGTATTTGTAGCAAACCATTTTTCTCAATAAAGGCAGTTTCATCCACGGGTGGCCTCCCCGTGTGGACTCTTTTAAGGGGTTCCCCAAAATCCCTGCTGTGGAGAGGGGATGGGGGCGATGCTGCTCCCCTCTATTTCCCTGGGTGTTTTTTTAGGGTGGGTGGGATCTGTGCCCCCCTTCCCCACTGGCAGTGAGCCCATGGGAGACCCTGTGTCACTCCTATGTCCCCCTGTATGTCCCCCAGCACTCCTGGGCACCTGGATTTGTGGGATGTTTTCCAATGGGAGTGAGTGACCAGAGGATAAAAATACCCCTAGAGGACACAGGCAGCAGGGCCTGGCTGGGGGTACCCAGGGGGCTGGACGGGGGGGGGTGGCTCCCAGTCCCTGCTGTACTGGGAGCACTGGGTGGGGGGCACTGGGAGCGCTGGAGACTCTGGGATTGCTGGGATCATTGCAGCGGGACTGGGAGAACTGAAGGGGTGCTGGAAGAACTCGAAGGGCACTGGGATACTGCAGTACTGGGCATACTGGGAGCACTGGAGTCACTGGGATCTTAGTGGCTCTAAAGGCTCTGGGAGCACTAGGAAAGTACTGGGGATATTTGGAGCACTGGGGTGTGGAGGTTACAAGGGGGTTGGGAGCACTGGGGATCGTGGGAGCACTGGAGGTGCACTGGGGATCCTGGGGCACTGCTGGAGTCACTGGGTGAACTGGTGCCTTGGGGTAGCTGGGGGTACCGAGGGCACGGGGAGCACTGGGGTAATACTGGACCACTGGGGTGCTGGAGGCAGAGCGATCTCGGGAGCACTGGGAGAGGAACTGGGAACACTGGGAGGGGAAGCAGGAACACAGGGAGCAATACTGGGAGCAGCGGCACCGCCTGCGCACGCGCAACCCCTTCCCTACTCGAATATGGCGCCCCCGCACGCCCCTCCCGGCGCCCTTGGGGGGCGGGGCCGCGCCGTGGTCCGATCGCTGCCATTGGGCGCCGCTTGCCGGGCCCTTCCGCGTTGGCAAATGGCGAGGCGGGAACCCCCCCGAGGTGACGGTGACGTAGGTGGCGCGGGGGCGGAGCCCGAGGCCGGCGGCAGTGCCGGCAGCGATGGCGGCGGAGCGGGCGCTCGCTATGGCCACCTGCACGGCCCCCGTGAACATCGCCGTCATCAAGTACTGTGAGTGCGGTGCTGCTCGGCACACCCGGGGGAGGGCGGGCCGGGCTCGGGGGGGCGCATTTGGCACCTGCATGGGGGGGTGCGCGGGGCACAGTTGCCGTGACGGACCGCGCAGTGCCATGTCCAGCTGTGCCGTGCCGTGCCGTGCCGTGCTATGCTATGCTATGCCATGCCATGCCATGCCATGCCATGCCGTGCTGTGCCATGCCGTGCCGTGCAACGCCATGCCGTGCTGTGTCCACGCTTTCCATGCCTTGCCATTCCTAGCCGTGTCGTGCCGTGCCAAGTGGTGCTATGCCATACCATACCATTCCAAGCCGTGCCATGCCTTGCTCTCTTATAGGGGGCAAGCGAGACACCGACCTCATCCTGCCCATCAACTCCTCCCTGAGTGTGACGCTGCACCAGGACCAGGTGAGTCTGGCTCAGGCTCGGGCTCAGGATCAGCCCCTCCTGCCCTCCCAGCTCGTGCCCGGCGGTGCTGAGCCCCTACCCTGTGTCCCCACAGCTCAAGACCACGACCACGGCTGCCGCCAGCCGGGACTTCACAGAGGACCGGCTGTGGCTCAACGGGGCAGAGGTGGATGTGGGACACCCGCGGGTCCAGGCGTGTCTGCGCGAGGGTGAGTGATACCCTCATTCCCCCCGGGGCCGGGGGGTCCCCGAACCTGACCCCTCCTCACTGCCCCTGTCCCCGCAGTGCGGCGCCTGGCCCGGAAGCGCCGGGGGGGCTCCGAGGACACGACCACGCTCAGCCTCCTCTCCTACAAGGTCCACATCGCCTCCGAGAACAACTTCCCCACGGCCGCTGGGCTGGCCTCGTCTGCGGCCGGCTACGCCTGCCTGGGTGGGTGTGGGACAGGGCATGGGGGTGGCAGGAATGTCCCCTCTGACCGTGTTCCCTCGTGCAGTACTGGGAAGGGATGGCAGAGGTGTCTCCCCCTCTGACCTGTGCCCTGCCTGTGGCTGTATGGGATGGAGAGCACCAGAAGCGGGTGACAGGGGTGTCCACCCCTCTGACTGTCCCCCCGCAGTGTCAGCTGTATGATGTGGAAGGCACTGGGAGGGGGTGACGGGCTGTCCCCTCTGTCTGTCCCTGCAGTGTCAGCCCTGGCCCGGCTGTATGGCGTGGAGGATGAGCTGTCAGAGGTGGCCCGGCGGGGCTCAGGCAGCGCCTGCCGCAGCATGTGGGGGGGCTTCGTGCAGTGGCAGCGGGGGGAGCGGCCCGATGGCACCGACAGCCTGGCCCACCAAGTGGCCCCTGAGACGCACTGGCCAGAGCTCAGGGTCCTTGTCCTGGTGGTGAGCAATGGGAAGGGGTACGGCCGTACCCACCACCCCCCAGCTGAGTGGGGTTTGGGAGACCCCAACCTGGGTGGGTGCAGACCGCAGGGATCAGGGGGAGTCGTGTCCCACCATCTGTGTCCCCTCCAGGTCAGCGGGCAGAAGAAACCAGTGGCGAGCACGGTGGGGATGCAGACCAGTGTGGAGACCAGCCCCTTGCTGAAGGTATGAGGGGACAGGCCTCATCCTGCTTGGGCAGGGCCAGGGTCCCCTTTCCCTTGGAGTGGGGCTGGAGGACAGGGAGTGACACCCAAAAGGTTGCAATGCTGTGGGTGTCACCAAATAGGGGTAACTGTGACCCACCTGCTGCAGGTGTCACCAAATTGGGGTGACCACAACCCACCTGTCTCAGGTGTCACTGAATTGGAGTGATGGTGACCTGCCTGCCACGGGTGTCACCAAATTGGGGTGACCACAACTAACCTGTTGTGGGTGTCACTGAATTGGGGTGGCCACGACCCACCTGCCATGGGCGTCACCAAGCTGGAGTGACTGTCCCATGTGCCATGGCAGCACCGGGCAGAGGTGGTGGTCCCGGAACGCCTGGCCCAGATGATGCGGCACATCCGTGAGCGGGACTTCGAGGGCTTTGGCCAGCTGGCCATGCGGGACAGCAACCAGTTCCACGCCACCTGCCTGGACACCTTCCCACCCATCTTCTACCTCAACGACCTCTCACGCCACATCATCGCACTGGCACATCGCTACAACGCCCACCATGGGCACACCAAGGTACTGGCCGGGGCTCTGCATATGGCGTGGTGCTGTGGACCCTCCCCAGGCCCCCATGACGCCCCCCAATCCCACCACAGGTCGCCTACACCTTCGACGCCGGCCCCAATGCCGTGATCTTCGCGCTGGCCGACACCGTGGATGAGTTCGTGGAGGTGGTGAGGCGCAGCTTCCCCCCTGCCACCAACGGGGACCAGTAAGGCAACCTTGTCTCTTACTGGGGAGTGGGATGGCAGGGGACTGCAGGAGACAGGGACTGAGCCCTTGCTGTGCCACAGGTTCATCCAGGGGCTGCCCGTGGGCTCTGCTGTGCTGCCGCAGGAGCTGGTGGCCGCCGTGGTCACCGAGCCAGTGCCGGGGGCCGTTCAGTACATCCTGCACACCAAGGTGAGGGGCTGGGGGTGCTGGGGGAGCATGGAGCTTCTGGTGAGGCTCTGGCTGTCTCTGACCCGAAGGGGGGTGGTGGGACCCCATCCCTGCCCCCAGGGGTGTGTGCAGAACCCCATTCCTATGACAGTGTGTGGACTCCATTCCTGTCCCCAGGGATGCATAGGACCCCATCCCCATGGGGTTGTGTGAGACCCCATCCCTGTCCCTGGAGGTGCACAGGACCCTGTCCCCATCCACCCCCATTCCTCGGGGTGTTTGGGACCCCATCACTGTCCCCAGTCCCAGGGGGGTGTGCAGGGCCCCGTCCCCATCCCCAGGGGGGTATGTGGGACCCCATCGTTGTCCTCAGGGGTGCACGGGACCCCAAACCCACCACATACCCCATCCCCAAGGCTGCTTGTGGGACCCTATCCCTATCCCCAGGGGTGCACAGGACCCCATCCCTGTCCCCATTCCCAGGTGGGTGTGCAGGACCCCATCCCCAGACATATTCCCGCTGGCATAACCCGTGGGGTGGCCTTTTGGGGTTTGTGGGGCCCAGAGCTGCCCCCCCAGCCCTGAGCCGGGGGGCGGTCCAAGCAGACAGCAAGGCTCCTTGGTGTCCCTAACCCTTGTCCTGCCCCACAGCCTGGCCCTGGTCCCCAGCTCGTGGATGATCCCAGCCAGCACCTCCTGGGAGCAGATGGGCTGCCCCGACGCTGCGCCTGAGCCCCAGTGACATCCCCAGGAACACCCTGGGACAGCCGGGACATGCCAGGAAGGCTCTGCCAATGCCACCCAGGAGGCTCAGGACCCTGAGCCAGCCTGTGCCCAGCCCTGGGGCAGGATGTGACCCCAAAGCTGGTTTTTACTCTTTTGTAAGGAAATAGAGGGTTCCTGGCTGTCATTTTGGGGTGTTGGGCTCTGTGTGTGTTGCTGCGGGAGACAGCGCCAGCCAAAATGGGGGGCAGAATTAGGGATAGTTCCTCCTAATGGCTGTGCCTGGGGCTGATCCTGTCCCCCTGCACAGCCCCATCTCCCCACCTGAGCCCCGTCCCCACCTTGCCCATTGCAGGGCTGCTCCTGTCCCATATACCCCCCAGTTGTCCCTGCTGGGACTGATCCTGTCCCCCAACATGGCCCCTGTCCCTTGCACATCCCCTGTCCCTGCTGGGACTGACCCTGTCCCCCTGCACACCCCCGGTCACCCTACATGGTCCCTGTCCCTTGCGCATCCCACATCCCCTGTCCCCTCCCTGTCCCTTGCAGGACTGATGTTGTCCTTGGTCCCTCAGATGTCCCTTGTGGGGCAGCTCCTGTCCCTCCAGTTGTTCCTGTTGGTGCTGATCCTGTTCCCCCGTCCCTCAGGTGTCTGTGCTGGGGCTAATCCTGTTCCCCCCATGTTCCTTGGGGGGCTGATCCTGTCCTGGACCAGACAGATCCTGTTCCCTCCCATGCCATCCTCATCAACCCAGCATGTCCTGTGTCCCCCTGTGTTCCTTGAACTGATCTGCCCCCCTGGACCAGACCAATCCTGTCCCCCCACACCATCCTCATCACCCACCACATCCCGGTCCCATCGGTGTCGGTGCCGTGTCCCCTCGGGGGGGTTGCGGGGAGCCCCTGCGGGGGCGTGGCCAGCGTGAAAAGGGGCGTGGCCGAGGACAAAGAGGCGTGGTCGGCACTTGGCTACATTGTATCCGCCTTCCGGGTCGGGACCAGCCGAGCCGAGCTCAACCCGGGCCGAGCCGAACAGGGCCGGGACCAGCCGAACCCGCTCGGGCCGAGCCGAACAGGGCCGGGAAGAGCCGAACCCGCTCGGGCCGAACCGATCCCCCCCGGGCCATGGGGCAGATCGAGTGGGCCATGTGGGCGAACGAGCAGGCGCTCGCCGCCGGGCTCAGTGAGTGCGCGGGGCGGAGAGGGGCCGGGAATGCAGGGGCCGGGGATGGGGACCCGGGAGATGGAGGGAGTGAGAGCCCGGCGGGCTTGGAGTGCTGAGCCCCGGGGGTGCTGAGCGCCAGGGTGCCCCCAGACACGGCCCCAAGGGATGGGAGGGTCTCGGTCCCGCCGACCAAGCGCTGGGGGCTGTCGGGGGGTGCAGGCGGGAAGCGCCGGGACGGCCGGAAAGTCCCGTCCCAGCAGGGGATGCGCAGGGCTGGGAACTCCGCTTCCTCCTTTTCTCTTCCTCCTCTGCCCTCTCTCGCTCCTCTCCTCCTCCGCTCTCCTCTCTTTCTCCGGTCACGGGACCAAAAACTTCCCCGCAAAGTCCCCCAAGCCTGGAGCTCCCCAGCTGCCTGAATCCCGGGGGTCCCGCACACAACATCTGCCTGGCACTCCACTGTCAAAGTCCCCCGGGGCAATGGAGACCCCCATTTCCCTTTCCTCAAGCCAAGAAATCCTACATGTGAGATCCTCAGGGATCCCCACGTCCCAGGTTTGGGGTATCTTATGTTGGGCATTTGTATCCTGAGTTTGGGAGTCTGTATCGTGGGTTTGAGTGTTTGTATTCCGGGCTGGGGGATTGTATCCCGGGCTGGAGGTCCATATCCTGCCCTGGGGCTCGTGTCACGGGCCGGACCTCTCCATCTCGCACTGTCTCCGCAGTCCTGGTGACGGGCGGGATCGTGGCCGTGGCGGGGCAGTTCAAGGGCTGGTACTTCGCTGCGTACTCCATGTATCCTTCCCGAGAGCATTCCCGGGCTGGGCGGTGGGAAAATCCTGTCCCGATGGGGGTGGGAAGCACAAACGGGGGGGTCACATCGTCCTCCTCCCCACTCTGGTCCCAGATCGTGCTTTCCCTGCCCCAAACAGCCCCTTCTTGGGGTGAGAGCTGTGCCTTGGGACTGTTCCCAGTGCAATCCTCCCCTTCCTTGACCACCCGGCAGCGCAGCAGGCATCCTGGTCTGCCTGCTCGAGTATCCCAGGAGCAAGAGGAAAAAGGGCTCCACCATGGAGCGGTGGTAAGTGGTGCCCTCACCCCTGGGATTGGCGTCCTGGTACCCTCCAAACACACAGATGAGGCACCAGGGATGGGAGTGGTGGGGAGGGAGCAGAGCTGGATCCTGTGTTCCTTGGGTGCTCCATGCAGGCCAGTGTGGAGATAGGGGTCCCTGGGTGCCCCTGGGTGAGGACACCCTCTGTGACCCCCAGTGTTGCTCTGCAGTGGCCAGAAGTACATGACAGCCGTGGTGAAGTTGTTTGGGCCCCTGACCAGGAACTACTACATCCGAGCCATCCTTCACGCCGCGTAAGTGGGATACGGGCTCAGGGATGGGGTCCAGGCCCCCCTGACACCCCCCTGAACCCCGAATCTCTCCCCTAGCCTGGCCGTCCCTGCCGGTTTCCTCCTCTCCACCATCCTGGGCACCGTCTGCCTGGGCATTGCCAGCGGCATTTACCTGCTGGTGAGTACAGGGAGGGTTTGAGGGAGCCTCTGGGGGGACTGGGAGGAGGACGAGACCCCCCCTGACACCCCCATGGCTTCGCAGGCCGCGGTGCGTGGGGAGGAGTGGAGACCCATCGAGCAGAAGCCCCGGGAGAGGCCACAAGTGGGCGGCACCATCAAGCAGCCCCCCAGCAACCCCCCGCCCCGGCCCCCCGCAGACGCCCGCAAGAAGCATCCGGCGGAGGTGAGGGGGCAGGTGAACCCCATCCCTGTGGAGGCTGAGTAACAGGGGGATCCTGCTGCCCTGCTCTGCTGTTCCTGCTCCCGCTTCCCAGCTGCTTCCCAGATTCACTGTGGGAAACGGGGGGCCCGGCTCCAGGGGATACCCAAGGTCCTGGGGCTACTCAGCTCATCCCCAGCTCCTGGCAATGCTCAGATAGATCCCTGAGGATCATCAGTTCCCCCTTGGCTCCCCAGCTCTCCAAAGTATTCCCAAATCCCCAGGGATGCTTAGCTCCCTGTGGGATCTCCAGGTCCCAGGGGCTCTCCAATGTCTCGAGATCCTCAAATCTGTGGAAATGCTCAGCTCTTCAGGTGTGTCTCCAGCTTCCAGAGCTCCTCAAATTCCCAGCCATACAATGCTCCCTGTGAGATCTCCAGCCCCAGGGGTTCCCCAACTTCTGGAGATTCCCAAATTCCTGGGAATGCACAGCTTCCTGTGAGGTCTGCAGCCCCTAAGGGCTTCCCAGCTTCTGAGGATCCCCAAAGCCCTGGACATGCTCAGCTCCTTGAGGGTGTCGCAACTCTCCAAGCAGCTCCCGGTTCCCTGGGGGATCCCCAAATCCCTGTGGAACACCAGCTCTCAGGGACCCCCAGCCAAAGGGGAGGTCAGGCAGCTCTGCTCTCATCACCAGCACTCCCTGTTTTTTGTCACTTCTGCAGTTGCTGTTGCAATAAAAAGTGGGAAAGGCACTGGCTGCCCCTCCTTCCCACACCAGGGAGGAGTCTCCTGCTCCCAGGGAGGGTCTCCTCATCTGGGGAGGCTGGAGTTGGACTGGGGGGACGTTTTGAGGCCAAACGGTGTGATTATGGGCAAACCCAGGCTGGGCGTGCACAGAGTGTGGCCACTGCAGGGTCCTCTTCCAAAATCCTTATGGACCCAACAGTGGGGTGAAACTGGAGGGGCCCTGCACTAGAGCTGCACAGAGAGTCCCAGAGGAGCCTCCAAAGCCTGGGATGATGCCCCAGCAGGGAATGTGGGGCATTTCCCTTCCCCAGTTCCACTTGTGGGTGCTGGAAGGTGCCTGGGTGTGATGTGAGTGCCAAGCCTTGACTCGGTTGAGCATCAGCAGCTGCTCCAGACCCCCTCTCCACACAAACAATTTTTGGGGGGAGCACAGCCACCCCGGAGCTCCCCCAGGTGCTGCCAGGACAGGATGGATGGCCCAGGGGACATGGGTGCATCCCACAGCAGAGCCGTGGGGAAGGTGTGGGTGTCGGGGTGCTGGGGGTGGGCAGCACCCCTGTGCTCTGCTGCCCATTCCATCAACCTCCCAGTTCACCCAGCCCTGCTGCACTGGGTGCACTGGTGCTTTGCCCATCCCACTAAGGGATGTCCCACAGCCTTACCTTGCCCCACGGGACACCCATGGATGTCCCCCCAGTTCCTAACGTCCCACTGCCCTGACTGGGAACAGGCCAAGGACCATTTTGGGGAAGGTTAGCTTTTATTTGCAGCATTAAATAGCACATAGAGAGGAGACAATAAATAGCTTTTTGGGGGAATAAATAACCAGCGAGTGCATGGGCAGCGCTCGCAGGGTCCGGCCAGGGGTTCTTGAGCACTGTGGGGTGATGCTGGACCCGGAGTCACAGCCGTGGCCGAGGGAGTCAGCAATAAATATGGGGTTAAAAATGCCCCCTGGCTCCAAGGCTTATAAATAACTCATAAATAATGAGGTGAGGGGCTGGGAGGACTCTCTGGCTGTGGGTGGGTGCTTTAAAACAAGCACGGGCGGGGGGGGATGCAGTGACACGGTCACACTACGGGGGCTCCATGGGAGCAGGGGAGGGTCAGCGCCTGGTGCGGGGTAGGACGCAGGTGCAGCCCACGGGCACCTTGATATAATCCACCTCGAAGGTGACGAGGCCCAGCCCAGCGGGGCGTGGGCAGGGCTTGCGCCGCAGCACCATCATGGTCTGGTGGATGGTCACGGAGTTGAGCGACGTCGTCTCCCGGCCCGTCTTGACGTCCACGCAGCCACTGCACAGGCACTCGGCGAAGGCCAACTTGCGCGGGTACCGGTTCTCGTCCTCGTCGATGCTGCGGGGGGGGGACACGCTCGGTGAGGCCCTTCCCTGTGCCCCCTGGGTCACCCCTGCTGGGATCAGCCAACGGGGGTGCTCCGGGAAGGGCGGACATGGAGGTTGGGGTCCCGGTGGGGTGTCAGGGACTCACCGGTAGCGCCACGGGGAGATGGAGCGCTCGTTGGGTTCGCTGCGGAGACTGGCACGCGTCTGCAGCGCGGGGCAGGAGTGCGGGCGGTGCCGGCGGTGCCGGCGGTGCCTGGTGCTCTCCAGCTGCTCCAGCTGCGGCACCAGCTGCACGGGCACGTAGCGGTCCCAGCGCAGGCTGCGCCCCAAGAGCTGCGCGGGGGCCTCGTCCCCCAGCTCGGCGCCGCTGTAGCACAGCACGGGGTGGGGGTGCGAGGGACCCCCGGGGCGCCGCAGCCCCCGGCACAGCACCAGCACGGCCAGCAGCGCCAGGGCACCCAGCCAGCCCTGCGGGAGACAGCGGGTCAGGGGGCACAGAGGGTAACCCCCCCCACACGCACCCAGGGGGCTCGGCGGTGAGCTGGCACCACCCCCAAACATGGGGGGGTTCGACGCACAGAGCTCCAGCACAGCCTCCCCAAAATGCGAGTCTGCACCCACATGTGCACCAGCACCCAGAGTGTGGGCACGTATGTGCATATCTATATATATCACTATTTCTGTATATCTGTATATCTATCTCTGTCTATGGATCTCTATCTCTATATTTCAATATCTGTATCTATCTATATATTCTATATCTACATATCTGTGTAGATATGCATCTCTCTATATATCCCCACCCCTAAAAAAATAGCACACATATGTGATATATGCATGTACACACATGATATCAACACCACCCCCCATACATACACAGTGACTACCTGTACATATATAGACAGAGAATATTTGTATATAAATATATATATATATATATACACACACACAGAGGGCTAGAACACACCTCCACCCCTAAGACAGTGGCACATATGTGTTCAAGACACATGTACACACACACACACACACACACTAAACATATATGCACAACTATACATACACAGCAATTACCTATATATACACATATATACATCTATATGCACACAAAATACAGAATATACACACACACAGAGAGGGCCAGCACTCACCTATACATACCCCCAACCCTAAAGCTGCAGCACATATGTGATACAGGCATGTACACACACACACACACACACACACACACACACACACACACACACACATATCCTGTGCTATAAATACACAACGACCACCTGTATATATAACATATATATACACACACAGAGAATACCTGTGTGTATGCATGTGTGTGTATATATATATGTACACACACATATATATACATATACACATATACATAGATGTAAACATCCATACACACACATATACATATATATACATACACATAGACATATACATACATACATACACACACATGTATATATGTACACTCATAGAACCAGCACACACATATAACACACCCCCACCCTTACAGGAGTAGCACATGTGTGTGCAAACATGCATGTGCACCCAAACATGTTTACAGCTAATCACATGCAGAAACTACCTGCACATACACACCCACACACATAAAGACATCTATATACAGACACAGACAGAAAGTACCTCTTTTTGTGTGTGTGTGTGTGTGCACCTGAAATAATAAATACCACTTAAATATAAAGAACATAAAAATACATATTAAAACTATAAAATATAAACAATACATTAAAAACTTGCAATAATAAATAAAATCATGTTTGTGTTGATAGTGTATACACACACACACACACACGGTATCAGCACAGGCACATGTGTGTGCACATGTGAAGATACCAGCACGTGTGTAACACACACATTATCACCAGTGTGTGTGCACACATACATAGGTACAAGCACAAGCACACACACATATATATATAAATAAAAGTATATATGCACGTATATACATATATATATATGCACATCTACATGCCTACAGTATCCTGTTGTGCACAGACACACGTGGACACACACACATGCACAGACATGTGTGCACACACACACAGTAGACCCAGGTATGCGCACACATAGATACATGTATGTGCACACACATGTATGTAAACAGAGACATGTATGCACACATGCGTATGTGCACACATAGACATGCATATGCACACACAGACACGTGTATGTACACACATGTATGAACACAGAGAGACATGTATGTACACACACACACACACACACACACACACACACACAAACACAGCGGTATCAGCTCCGGTGCATCTCCACACCCACGCAGAGCTGACAGCACATATCCATACATGCATATGGCCAGGTGTGCCAGCACACGTACACACACACACACACACACACACACACACACACACACACACACACATCCAAAGTGCCCCTTTGTGGGCACACAGACACACACACCCCCTCCCCAGCAGCCACAAACACACCTGTGTCCCTGGCAGGTGTGCACATAATTCTGGGCAGCCCTTGGAGCACTATATTCCCCCACATATCATACACATATGTACAATATAAACACACATAAATACATATCTCCAAGTACAAACCCAGCAGCATGTGTCTGTCCACACGCACACACATGTGTTTGGCACATGCGTATCTACACACACCAGCTTTCACATTCCCACCCTTCCAAGTTGGGAATTCTTACACACACACACACACACACACACACACACCTGTGCACAGCTGTGCACACACACACACAGAGCCCTGCACATGACATGTAACACATGTATTGTGCCCACACACTCCCAGCAGCCCCAAGCTCACACCTCCCAGCCCCCCCCAAACCCCACGTTACCATCAGCCAGGTGTCGAGGGAACACGCCAAAATTTGGGGGGAGTGAACACGCCAAAATTTGGGGGGGAACACGCCAAAATTCGGGGGGACCCCTTGGGAAGTGCTGCCCCAGGGATGAGGCGGCCGAGTGGCAGCGCTGCCGGTGCCGCCGCCTTTTTATAGGGCTCGGCAGGTGATGTGCACACACCTGGAAACTCCAGCTCCAGGTTCCTTCCTCCTCCCCGCGGGCCGGTGCACTTCCTTCTCTACTCCACGTGTGCCAGCCTGGAATACAGCCTGACACCTCCAGGATTTCAGGAGGGAGGATGGGAAGGGGTGTCCAGAGGGTTGGCTGCCCCAATGACAGGTGATGGGCATCCCCCAGGCCATGCCCGTTGCGTCACCCCCGCAGTGATATCACCGGGGCTGCCAGAGCAGAAATCCCAAGTTAGGCAACCCTGGAAAGGGCTGAAGGGCAGCGATTACCCCCTGCTGATGCTCTTTGCTCCAGGATGTCCCAGTGGCCTCAAACAGCATCGGTGGGATACTGGTTTCATACTGGGTGTAAAGAGCAGGGCTGCAGGATGGGAAATGCCAGAGCACTGGGGAGTTGGGGACCCCAAGTATTGTTCCTTAAATTAGGGGGATTTATCAGAGGGACCCTCAGATGATCCCACCCATGGCACTGCCTGCAGAGACCCCCCACTACCACCACCAGTGGGATACTGGTTTCATACTGGGTGCAAGAAGCAGGGCTGGAGGATGGGAAACTCCAGGGGATTGGGAGTTCATCACCCAAACATCACCCCTAAATGAGGGAGGTTTATCAGAGGCACCCCCAGATGATGCCCCCTCACTAACATGTAGTGCCAGTGGGGTACTGATTTCATACTGGGAGCAAGGAGCAGGGCTGGAGCCTTGGGACAGGGAGTTCAGGGACCCCAGAGACTGTTCCCTCATCGAGGGGGGTTTATATGGGACACCCCCAGGTGATATCAGAGGCTGGGCCCCCCACTAACACCACCCGTGGACACTGGTTTCATACTGGGTGCAAGGAGCAGGGCTGGAGGACGGGAAAGGCACACTGGGGGTTCAGGGACCCAAAACATCAACTTCTAAATAAGGGGGGTTTGTCAGAGGCACCCCCAGATGATGACCCCCACTACCACTGGGATACTGGTTTTATACTGGGAGCAAGGAGCAAGACTGAAGGTGGCAAAATTCCAGGGGATTAGGGGTTCAGGGAGCCTAAACATCACCCCTAAACAAGAGGGCTTTACAAGAGGTAACCCCAGGTGATGCCAGCCTGGGCAGGACCTGCAGAGCCCCCCACTAACACACCACTGGGATACTGGTTTCATACTGGCCACTCCCCCAGGAGATAGGGCAGCTCTTCCAGCTCCATGGAGCAGCAGAGTTGGAAAAATAAACTACAACTCCCCTCAAACTGATGGCTACAGACCCTCAAGGCAGGGGAGAGGATGGAGACAGGATGCAGAGAAGAGCAGGAAAAGGAAAAACTGGTTATCAAAATACTTTATTTTAGGGATATCCCTCAAAAAAAAAAAAAAAAAAAAAAAAAAAAAAAAGAGGGGGGGAAAAAAATCAAAGGAAGGAGGACCCTCCTGTTAGACAGACATGCCCACAACACCTGCAGGGCTCCTGGGAAATCAACTGAACCAATCCGCTGTTCCAAAGAAACGACAGGTCATTCCCGAGGGGATTGAGGCAAGAATATATATATATTTGTTCCTGGGGGAGGAGGGGGTGTTGCCAGCAGTTCACAGCAGTTTTCGGCTCTCTCGGCACACAGGAACTAGAACTGCATTGCTGAAGACACTCAACACACAGCAGGGCTAACTAGGAGAATACAACTCGAGGCTAGCAAAGAGGGGAGGAGAGAGAGGAGAAGTGGGAGCATCCCACGGGGCTGGAGTCCTCTGTGCAGAATTTACACGGCTCCGGAGCCGCTGGCCCTTGCGGAGCCGGAGCGAGTCGTCGCGGGAGTCTCGGCTGACAGAAATTCCTTAATTTTTTTGTTTTGTGTGGGTTTTTTAAAAAGAATCGCAGCCAAAATGAAGACAGAACTGCAAAATCCCAAAGTGGCCGCTTTTTCCACTATTTATAAAAACATCAACAGTCACTATGGGGCACGGCCCACTATACTTTTCCCGGGATTTTGGCCCGCTTGCGAGCGATGGCGTCTTCCACCGCCTTGAGCTGCTTCAGGAGCTCCTCCCGCCGTGACAGGGTGCTGGACTTGCCCCCCTTGACGGCCGCAGGACCCGGGTCGGATCCTTTGCCCGGGACACTTGTGACTTTGCTGGAGCTCTTGGATTGAGGGGAGAGCTGGCGTTTCCTGGGAGAGAGAGAAGGGAGAGGTAGGCGAGAGGCACTGGAAAAACTTCAAAGACATCTGCTCCGGTGGGATCATAAGGACGGAAAAGACATCAAGTCCAAGTTTCAACTGGATCCCACCATGCCCATTAAACCATATGGAATCATGGAATGGCTTGGGTGGGAAGGGAACTAAAATTTCATCCAGTCCCACCCCCTGCCATGGGCAGGGACACCTTCCACTAGAGCAACCTGGGCCACTCTGGGCAACCTTCCAGGGTCTCACCACCCTCACAGGGAAGAGTTTCTCACTAATTTCTGATCTAAACTAATATATCAGGAAGTGTCACACCTAACACATCACTCTAAGAGCTGGTGGGAGAAAATATGAGGCCTTGGGTTAAAAATTGACTGAAACAGTAAAAAAAATCAGCTGTTCCAGGGAGATTCCCAGAATAAACTCAGCACCATGGGCTGTGCCAGCTCTTGGGTGCAGTGAGCAGCTCAAGGGAGCGGCAGAGACACAAACAGGGGCGAGCAGCCCTGGAGAAGCCCCACAATCCCAAATCCTGACAGCCCCTTCCCTGTGATGCCACTGGGTCTTGTGGTGCCCTGGAGAAACCCAGCGTGTCTGTAACCCGCTCCCAGATGGGCACAGGACACATCAAACCCAACATGTGGCACTGCCAACCCAGAGAGCAGCAGGATTAGAGGGTCAGGAATCATGGATGTGGTACCAGTGCTGGAATGGCTGAGGTTCCTGTCACTGCTGGAAAACAGGACCTGAGGGCCTGAGGCAGGACAGGGCTGTGGCAGCAGGGTGAGGTTTTGGTTTGGGAAGACTCTGAGACATGGAAATTGGGGCTCAAGCTGGGAGAGGGGAAGGGATGGCACAAATGCAGCCAGCCAAGGAACACTGGGATGCATTTGGTTCCAGAGATCCTTGGAGAGATGACACTGGAGAAACGCAAAGCAGCATCATCTGGCTGCAGGCCTGAGGGAGGTGTGCCACAGCTGCTCCACAACCTTCGGCCCCTGAAGCCACATGTCCAGTCCTGCAATGGGATATTCCCAGCACAGCAGTGGGCACTGTCTGTCAGGAATTTGGACGTGAGCTGGTCACCTGTCACCTCAGGGGACAGCAAGGTGCAAAGCCAGGGCTGTCAGAGGCCACATTTTAACATGTCACAGCAGCAAGGTGAGCTGGGAAAAATGG
>JAWWLV010000021.1:19287338-19319421 GCA_035041135.1 Platyrinchus mystaceus | reverse complement strand
CAGCAAGGTGCAAAGCCAGGGCTGTCAGAGGCCACATTTTAACATGTCACAGCAGCAAGGTGAGCTGGGAAAAATGGCTGGGAAAAATGGGAATCTGGAGCCAGGTGCCAGGAGGAGCTGGGCAGCAGCAGGTGAAGGAGTGTACTCTCTTGCTCATTAACACTATGCTAATGAGGCACTGACTGGGCTCACACCTGACCCACTTGGCTTCTCTTGCTGGGACTGACCTCAAGAAAACCCCTGGGCTCCGTCTCATCTCTGAGCTGGAATGGCTCAGCTTTGCACGGAGCCTTGAGCACCTCTGGCACCTGCCCAGGGAGCTCCGCGTCCTTCCTCCTGCTGTGCTCCATGGCAACTGGGAACTGCAGCCTGAGAGCCCTGGGAGCTCTGGAGTTGCCTTGGGAAGGTGTGAGCTCAGCCTGGCCCACAGAGAGCCTGGCGAACAAGCAGCACTCACCTGTCTGCCTGTGCAGGGGAAGGTTTTGGGTTCTGGCCCCTCTGTCGCTCCTGTTTGGGGGATGAGAGTCTCCCAGTCGCCTTCCTGTCGCGAGAGCCTGTTGGGAGAGGAAAAGAAAGAGGAAGATATTCCTGCTTGTCACCAAGGCACAGTTCACTGCTCTACCTGCTGAAGCCTCCCAGCAGTGTATCAGTGCTCTCTTGAAATCAGATCATGTCAAAAAATGGCCCAGTCCAGCACAGCCAGGCAAAGAACCTCCTGCAGTGTCCACCCCACTATAGGGGGAGCAGAGAAGCCAGTGAAGGCTGTGCCCCACAGTCCCCTGTACACATCATCAGCTGTGGGGAGGGGACTGGTCTCTCCTCATCCGCCAGCTACTGGAATAAGGCTCCTCCATGGCATTTTTTACCTGCAGACCTGTTGGCTCTGCAGTGGCTACGTCACAGGGTGTACTGGCTCAAAGAGTGACAGGTGAGGGAAGCTCTGCTGCTTTTGGAGCGAACAGGACCATCCTTCAGGCAACATCACCCCCGTGTTTGTTCACAGGCTGAGCCGTGGTGCTGTGCCTGGAACTGCCATGGGGGCTCAGGGATGAGGGGAAGCTCACTGGGGTCCTGGAAAGGTGTTCAAACCCTCATGGCAGCAGCACCTCTGTGTGCCAGGGCATCCCTCTGCTCCTGAGGATGGACACTGTGACAGCCCAGGCTCTGGACACCACAGATCCAGGTGAGACAGACTCAGGGCACCACCACCAACCAGTTTGGTGCTGGAACACCGAGGAGCTCAGTCTCAAGTCAGCCAAGGATATCTTTGCCACTGGGATTTGAGGCTTCAGGGCTTGGACTCCCCATCTGTGAAAGTGTTCCAGGCCACGTTACACGGGGCTTGGAGCAACCTGGTCTAGTGGAAGGTGTCCCTGCCCATGGAGGGGGGGTGGAATGAGATGAGCTTTGAGGTCCCTTCCAACCCCAACCATTCCATGATTCTGTGATTTGCTACAGCTTAAAAATTGCTTTGTAAGACCAAGATAAGAAATAGTACAGAATTACATCTCTGTTTATATCTGTAAAATGTACTGGGCTGGCCCATTCACTCATCTGGAACTCAGCAGCCTGTGAACTAGACCCCAGTGAACTTCAACCTCACCCAGTCCCTTCCATGCTGCCTCTGCAGGAGTCGAATGCAACCAGGTTATTAGCACACAAATTCTTGCTGGCTGGGACCCAGAGTCAACAAGATCCACCTACAGCTGAGCCACCAGGGAAAACAACATCACGTGGCAGCGCTGGCTCCGACGTCACAACCAGCCACCTCTGGCTGCCAACTCCCCCCACCCCCCTGTGCTTTCTGGCAGCAACAGCACAGGCTGGACTGTGGCACTGAGGTCCCTCTCTTTGGATCACCAGCTTGGTTTTCTGAGGTGTTACAGCCTCTGGTGAGGACTCAAGGCCTGGGAGAACACTTGGAAAGCCCGAGTCTTTCTAAACATCCAGGGCAGAGCGGATTGTGTCACACACAAATGGGGAAATCATCTCATTTCACAGGATGGGTGATGCAGGCAGTTATTGCATCCATCCATCCCGGGGCCTTGGCAGCCCGCGCTCCCTTTCTAAGCACCGCCACAAGCCTGTCTGTCAGTGTAAGATCCATTGGGATGCACTGGAATTCAAGGCAGAGAAAACTCCAAGATGCAGTAAAGGAAACTCCTATGACTTAGAATCATGGAATGGTTAAGGCTGGAAAAGACCTTTAAGATCATCAACCCAGCACCACCACCATGTCTTCAGGTGCCACATCCACACAGTTTTTTGAACACTTCCAGGGATGGGGACTCCACCACTGCCCTGGGCAGCCTCTGCCAATGCTTGATAACCCTTTCCACGAAAAAAATTTTCCCTAGTACCCAATCTAAACCTCCCCTGACTTCAACAGCCACATCCAAGGACACCAGCAGGAGGCTGTGGAGGGTGGATGTGGAGGTGAGCGCTCTGTGTCTTCAAAGCAAGGGGGTTATTTTTTTTGGAGAGGACGTACATGGACACAGTGAAGCCACAATGGGCACAGTGTGCCCCATGGACAGCGTGGCAAGGCCAGGTTTGGTCTGACTTTACCCACCCCAGGGCCCCCCTCCACCGTGTTTTTCCAGCAGGATGGGCAATACAGTCCCGTTATCTGGTGGCAATCACACACTGAGGTTTTGGAAGGACACATAACTGTAATTAATCTTTCTGGTTATTGGATTCTTGGAGCAGAGGCTTTCACGGGACATTTGTCACCCGAGCACTGCCTGAAGCAGGAACCCAGAGCAGGAACCCAGCCAGGCCAGGAGCCCTGGGATGGCTGATGTCTCACCTCTGTCAGGGGACAGGTTGGCCCGTTTGGCTGGAGGGGAGGTTGGCCTGTCCTTGTCTGCTGGCTCGTATCTCTTCCTACTTCCTTTGTCAGCTGCCTGAAATGGAATTAGAACAGACAACGGAGCTGAGCAGCCACTTCCCTCCAGGGAACCATCACCTCCCTGTGATGGTACCTGGCTCATGCAACCACCTCTCCCATTAAAATCTTTCTACACACCAGTCCCAACCTCCCCTGGATCATGTCATTCCCAACCATCAGAAGGCAACAGCAACATCTCCTTGCATTGGGGGTTAACGCTGTGCTATTTTTAGAATAGAAACAGGAAAACAGCAGCTTTTTGGGATTTTTTTTTTCCAGCAGCACCAAGGATAGCAGATGTTAAGGAGGCATGTGGAGCCCTGCCTTTTCCAGGCTCTGAGGGTGCTGGCAGTCATGTGTCACTGCACACTCCTCCTTAGAGAGCAGCTTCCTGGCCGTGATAAAGCCACCTCACGTCAGAGCACAGGGAAGTAGAGAAATCTGCAGCCTCAGACTGTGCCGGGGAATTTGGGCTGTCAGAGCAAAATATTAACGCTTCAAAAACAGGAACCTGCCCACGTGAGTGGGGCCAACACCCTGCCCCGGCACAAAATCCCACGAGGCCAAACTCTCCCACATGTTCCGGATTGCGATCACCGCTGGAGGCTCCCAACTAGGGCAGCGGGATCAGTGGGAAAGGGGGAAGAGCCAGGTGGGCACACTTTTTACCTCCTGACTCGAGCAAATGGCTTGTCAGCAGCTCGTTCCAGTGGGAGGAGAGCATGCTCGGAAGCGTGCCGGGAGCATGCTCCCAGTGGGAAAGGCCCCGGCACATGTGGGACTCCGGCTGAAGCCTTCGAGCAAGTGGGAAGAGCCCTTGAAGCTGCAGCAGGAATGTGCCCCAGGGAAGCCGCCAACACAGTCGCAAACTGAAGCCACCACAGGGTGTGTTGCTGCCAGACTGGTTCTGTCTGCCACCCTCCAATCCAGCTCCAGACCTTCCCGGCTGAGCTCATCCTGCCAGCACCGAGCCTGGAGCTCCCCTTCTGCCTGTATCCATCCCACCTGCTGCTGGGATCCCTGTGAGGAGGGAATCCCAGACACCCACCCCCCTCACCTTGTTCAGGAGCGTCAGTTTGATCTCCTTGTGCCCACTGAAGCCGCCCTGCTGCGACTGGGGGGCCGAGGGCTGTTGGCTCTGGAGCAGCTGCTGGGATTTGCTGCCCTGGGTGGGCTTGGCTGATTTCAGGAGCTGAGCGGGCACATCCCGTTTCCTCTTCTCCTCTTTAGCACTGTCTTCTTTTTTTGACTTTCCTGTTGAAACCAAGAGAGCAGATGTGGTGACTTAGGACTGAATCCTTTGGAGGGCAGGGCAAGTGGATGCTGCTCCAGGGACTGGAAAAGCCCACACCAGTTTACACACCACGTGGCCCTAGGGTCAAAGGATTCAGGAAACCAGAATTTCCACAGAGAGGAATATAAAACACAAAGAACAAAAGGCTTTTGCTGCCAACTCTGCAACAGTCTAAAAGCAACAAAGAAAGAGCAACATGATACTGGAGTTGTCCAGATTTTCATCACCTTCCAAGGGTGAAAGAGAATAGAAGAGGCAGAACTCTCAGGGAGGTAAAGGCATGAGACAGCCAGAGGCACAGGGATGGAAGGATGTGAATGTAAATTTGCTCCACGGTCTCACCCTGCCCAGGTGACACCTCTGGGCCCCTCTGCTCTGTGCTCAACAATTTTCCTGGAGCCCGCAGTATTCCCAAGCAAACTGTATATGGATCATTGCTCTTCCCTTCTTTTCCCAGGACTCCATAGAGGAAAAACACTAAAGCAGGTACCTCTACCTTTCTTCTGCTGGGCTGGGGTGGGGGAGCGGGAGCTGGCCGAGGACACGGGGCTGGCCAGGTCCGCATACATGTCCTCGGAGTCGGCGCTGCGCACGGAGCTGCTGCTGGACGAGGCACTGGACACTGAGGAGACGCTGCTCACGCTGAGGGACCTGCAAAGAACCAACAGCTCAAGAAAGCAACAACAACCAGCCAGTGGTGAGACCTTTTTCCATTCCCCTGGCTGGATGTCAGGAAGCTCACAGGCAGGCAACGAGCAGGAACAGAGGCCGCGTGTCCTGGGGTACTGATGATATGAAAATTCCCAAACATGTAAGATGTACACCTAGAAAGTAATTAAGGCAACATGTAAACATGTAAAGGATTAAGACAACATGTAAAGAGGTCACTGTTTGCCCAGAAAAACAAGGAGTGAAAGCAGGGTGTGCTGTCACAGGTCAGTGTTATGGCTCAGGGCAAGGGTTCCTTGGCAGGGTTTCTGGTGTTGGCAAACATTACTGTCACGACAGGTAATGACAGGCAGGATGCCTCCAAGATGCTCATTTCCTAATAGTGTCTATCCCTGGAAGTGTTCAAGGCCAGGATGGACAGGGTTGGAGCAACCTGATCTAGTGCAAGGGGGGGTTGGACTAGATGAGCTTTAAGGTCCCTTCCACCCCTAACCATTCCAGACATACGTTAACTCCATGAATATTCAGGCAGCCTCTCCAGCCTGTTCCACAGGCCACACCAACCTGCCCTGCCAGCAAGATCCAGGCTCCCTGGCTGGAGGCTGGATTGGGATAACTGAACATGCTGTGGCAGCTTCAGCACAGACCAACCCTGCTACAAACTGCAGAGTCTGTACCTGCTGGCATCATAGAATCATGGAATATTCTTAATGGAGAGGGACCCACATGGATCATCAAGTCCAACTCCCATCCCCGCACAGGACACTCCAACAATCCCACCCTGTCCCTGAGAGCATTGTCCAAATGCTCCTTGAGCTCTGTCAGCCTTGGGGCCATGACCACTGCCCTGGGGAGTCTGTTCAGTGCCCACCACCCTCTGGGGGAGGAACCTTTCCTGATATCTGACCTTAACATGACGGAGCTGAGCTCTGAGAGGTCACATGGATTGTTGCAATGGTGACAGGATGAGCCAGGAACTCCTTGTCCAGGCTGCAGGATGTCATAGCAAAGCTGGTTTGGGCACACACAGTATTTCCTCCATTTCCCCCTTCCCCACACCCCTGGAGGAGCAGCACCCACAGCCCCAGAGCCACACAAGCAACTCCTGTGTTCATTTTTCCCACCTGTGCCCAGCTCTGTGAATCTCTTGCATCACCCCTGAGCTGATGAATGTGACAAGCATGCAGTAAACAAGTTTGGATTTCCGTAAAATAACGCGGATGTTGAAGCTTGGAGTTCCACCGAGTTCAGGGATGTGAATTAGAGCTGCTCAGAGCCAAATCCTGCTTAATCCACTAGTTTTGCACTACAGGTCTACCCTTAAATCTGTGTCCCAGGAAAGTGCTGTGTTTCGAGGCTCTGCCTGTGAGCTTTCAAGGACTCTTGTGTGTGAACAAATGCAAAAACCTGAATGAATGACTCGGAAGAGGCTTATTTCATGACTCTTTGCTGGAGGGAGTTTGGTGTTTACACATCCCACAGCCTTAGAACTGTTCACTTGGGACTAAACACAAAGGGAACTGGCCGTGCAACTTTGCCAGCAAAAAAAAAAATCATTAGCTGGGCCTTTCAGGGATTTTCTGACCTACCTCTTCTGACAGGCCAAGCATCTTCCCTAAGGACATGCAAAAAGCAGAGGTAGGAATGCTTTGGGAGAGGAAAGCTCTGTAGCCTGAAACTGTTCACTTGTAAAGTAATTAGGATGTGGCTGTAAGATGTTTTGGTAGCAATTGAGGTTAAATGGGCAGTTGGGCACACATGACAAGATAATTTCCATGAATAAACCACAAGGAAAATACTATAGAATCTTGGATTGGTTTGGGTTGGAAGGGACCTGAAAGATCATCCAGTTCCATCCCCCTGCCATGGGCAAGGACACCTTCCACTGGACCAGGTTGCTCAAAGCCCCGTCCAGGGCCTTCCCACCGTCACAGGGAAAGATTACTTTCCAATATCCCATCTAACCCTCCCCTCCTTCAGCTTAAGATCATTCCCCTTCGTCCTATCACTCCATGCCCTTGTGAAAAGTCCCTCTCCAACACTGTACTCCTGTCACAATTCAGTACTTGGGATCTGTAACACAAAACCGATTTTATCCCATCTCCAAGTCACCTGTAGCCTCTGCTACTGGAAGTTACAGAGAGTTTTCGCTGCAAAAAAACACAACAGTGAAGAACAGTCACAATCTCTCCTATTTAAATAACAGTAATGAAGGGTCAAGGGTGTACCTGGATTTCCTGGACCCAGATGGGGAGTGGGAGACTGAGGCAGAGGATGATCTGGAATGAGATCTGGAGAGAGACCGAGACAAGGACCTGGATCGGGAGCTGGAGCCGCTGTAGCTGCTGGCACTGCCACTGATGCTGCCACTGATGGTCCTCCTGCAAGACAGCAAGTGACACCATCACACAATAGTAATTGTAAGGAAAAGGAGAGAGAGAGGGGGAAAAACCCATGAGAAACAAATGATGCACAACAGAGCTGCTCACCACCCTCTGATCAATGCCCTGGGCATTGATCGGCCCCTTCCAGCCACCTCCCCCAGTTTATACACTGGGAATGATGTTCTGTGGTGTGGAATATCCCCATGGCCAGTTTGGGTCAGCTCTCCTGGCTGTGCTCCCTCCCTCCTGAGCATGGGAAACTCAGAAGTCCTTGATTTAGGGTGAGCTACTGAGCAACAACCAAAACATCCACACGTTATCAACATTATTCTCATCCTAAATCCAAAACATACCAGACACTAAGAAGAAAATTCACTCTCTCCCACGATAGGTTCCTACAAATTAGAATTGCTACCTGTGTAATGCAGTGGGATATCTTGTATTTCAGGCTGTACAAATAACCCTACACATTTTTGGGACTAGAACACCGTTCCTAACATAAATAGAGTTGTTTTGTCATTTGGAGAGTGTAGGGCAGTGGGTATAAGCATGAAAAAAACCACCCTGAAACACCAAGATTGGAATAAAGAATAAGGGAAGGTGGCTAAAAACATCTGAGATGAATATTAATCATTAACTAAAGTAAGAGAAACAGAAACTAGAACTGACAGAGTTTCTAGAGAAAAGAAACTGTCATCATGTTTTCACCAATGGAGACAGAACTGCACAGCCCAGGCACTCAGCTCCTGGGAAGAAGGAGGAGATCCAATGCCATGGAAAATTAAGAACTGACTTGGGATGCTTCTGAAAACCTGAGTGGAAAACAGATCAGATCCACCTTCAAAAATCCTCAACGATCCAAGAAAACCATCTATGCCTTACTGCAGGCATGAAACATTCCCAGGCTCCTTGTGTGCTCATAAAATGGGTATTTCTAGGATATATATTTCTTACACAAACTGCTGCTTCCACAGACCAGACACAGAGGTACCACACTGCTATTTCACTTGGAATATTAGAGTCACGTAGAATGAAAGCAGGAAGGGACAGCAGGGCAGGGAGCCAGCAAGATGTGTATTGGGACAATGAAGGCAGTGGAGTTTTCCCTCCTCTCCCCCTGTGGAACTGCTGGATGCTCCCGAGACCACAAAGAAATACTCCCTGCACAGATTTAGCATAAAGAGGGTCCAAACCCAACACCCCAAAGCTTGACCCTCCATCCCATCCTATCTGTCTCTGACCAAACACACCTTTTTCCTCGCTGTACCACCTCTACAACCTGCAGCTCTCAAAACTGCCTTTCCCCCCCAAACTCCAAGCCCTGATTTTGACACAACTCATTTTTCCACCTACTTCACCCCCACCCCTCTGCCTTCAGAGGCAGGAGCCACTTGCTGTGGCAAACATTCACCCCCCACTCCTTCCCTCTCTTCCTATTCCCTCCCTACCCCAGGAAATGGATTTATCCTTTAATACTGAAGAGCACTGGTGGTACTCTGGAGAAGAACTCTGGATTTGCTGTATCTTAAAGGAGATCAAGGCTCACTCCACCCGCAGCTCTCTTACCTCCTGGGTGGAGTCCGTGTCTGACGTTCCTTCCTCCTCGCCTCCCGATTATCCCCTGGCTTGGCTGGCTCTGGAGCAGCTGTTGTAATTTTAGTGAGTGCCTGAGGGACTGGAAGGGCAGCGAGTTTCTTCACAGATTTGTCACTGTAAAAATGACAATTTTCAGGTGTGATCAAAGTCAATAGGTACAAATCACAGACATTCTCAGAAGCTCAGGTTTCTTGTTGATTAATGTTAATCTGACTATGGAATCATGGAATGGTTTGTGTGGGAATGGACCCTAAAACTCATCTCATTCTACCCCCTTCCATGAGCAGGGACACCTTCCACTAGACTAGGTTGCTCCAAGTCCCATCCAACCTAGCCTAGACGTGATTCCTGCAGCTGCAGACACTTAGCTATTTCACTTAAACGCACTCAAACAACACAGATTTCCCTGAAGAGGTTTATTTCCCATATTCAATTCACCTTTTCAGAGACAAATTACCACAAAACAGGCAATTTGAGAGATATCTGACTTGTAAGTTAACTCCTGAAGTAGACTGTGTGAATCACTGTTTCTTATCCATTTAATTCTGTGCATTTTTATCCCAAACACATACACCTACTTAAAATCTGCCAGTCAGGCTTCAGCATGAAATGCACAGTTAATGAAAAGACTCTCTTTTTCACTCCATCACACAGATCAGGATGCACAAGAGCCTGGTGTGTGCAAATATCTCTTGGATCCATCCCTTGGGTTGTGTTTCCCTGTGGAAAAATGGATGGGAATACCACTGTGGTATTTAGCACCCACCGTGTGAGATGGGAATCACTGTGGCTCTTCAGTGCTGCTCAGTTTGGGGCTCAGAGCACTCCAATCTCTGCTCTGCCAGCTGGACATTGCTCAACGTATTATCATGGAATGGTTTGGGTTGGAAGAGACCTTAAAGCTCATCCAGTTCCATCCCCCTGCCATGGGCAGGGACACTTTCCACTAGACCAGGTTGCTCCAAACGCCATCCAAGCTGGTCTTGAACACTTCCAGGGATCCAGGGGCAGCCACAGCTTCTCTGGGCAACCTGTGCCAGGGCCTCTCCACCCTCACAGGGAAGAATTCCTCCCCAATATCCCACCTAACCCTGCCCTCTGGCAGTGGGAAGCCACTGCCCCATGTCCTGGCACTCCAGGCCCTTGTCCAAAGTCCTTCTCCAGCTCCCTTTAGGCACTGGTACATCCCAGCACCGATTAATCAGGGAGCAGGTGGTTGTCTGCAAAAGACACTGTTAATTCCTCCTCTTGTGCTCAATATCTGCATTTATCTCCTGCAGAACACAGGATTAAGCACATGCCATGTTATCCAGTGAAAATAATCCCTGTCCTTGTGCTGTGGTGTTACCAAACCAGCACTGCAGGAGCATTGGGAGGGTGCAAAGACATCACTGCAGGTGCTGAGCGAGGCCTCTGAGGGCTGAGCCCTGAATGGAGAAGGAAAAAAACCCCAACCCCCCAGGTTAATAAGGTACAAAAAGTGTGGCAAAGGGGATTGTCCCATATTCTGGAGAATTTAGGGGGATTCCCATGGTGTCACTCATTTGCAGGTCACCTTACAAGAGGTGACATCACTACGGTGTTGTGTCACCCTTTGACATATCCGTAATTTACTGTTGTAGAGTTTGTGAAATAGCAATTTCAGGAATTTAAAAGAGCAGGAGCACTGTCATAATGTGCCAAAAGCACCTTCATAGTCCTGTTTTCATTTGTATTCCAGTGTTAAAAGTTGATGAAGCTGAACTATTTCTTTATTCTAAGGCTATGCATTAACCAAAGCCACAGTAATGAATTAAACTTTCATAGAGCTCCTGTATAAATATATCTGTACACACAGTTTAAGGAGTAAATCAGGCATGTGTTTAAACACTCATATATACATGTAATATTTAGGAATACTTGTACAGCTTAACTTGTATTTAGTAAGTTAAAGTGTCATTATTTAATTAAATATGCCAAGCTAAACACTCTTCTGTGCAGGTTCTATTTTGTATCTTTCATTTCTTCCTTCAGCTGTCAACCAGGCTGTATAATCCCAGGATAGTCTGGGTTGGAAAGGACCTGAAAAATCATCCAGTACCACCCCCTGCCATGGGCAGGAACACCTTCCACTATCCCAGGTTGCTCCAAGCCCTGTCCAACCTGGCCTTAGACACTTCCAGGGATGGGGCAACCACAGCTTTTCTGGACAACCTGTGCCAGGGCCTCTCCACCCTCACAGGGAAGAACTCCTTCCCAATATCCCTCCTGACCTTGCTCTCCTTCAGCCTAAGGCCACTGAAAGTCTGAAGGGTCTGACTGGGGGATTAGGCTCCTGTTTGGACTCTGCACTGGGGTATCCAGAGGGAGATGAAGCCTTACCCTTTCCCAGGAGGTGGCAATAACTCCCCTTTAGCCTTCGCCAGCGGCTTGTGTGGAGATGGTGTTGGAGAAGGAGAGGGAGAAGATGAGAAGGACCGTGATCTAGGAAGGAAAAGACATCACTCAGTTCAGTCTCTGGGATTGCAAGAGGTTTTACTGGCTTGCAGTGCATTTAGACACTACTTCCTCCCCAAGGAACTAGTCCTGAGCTTAAACTTGTTTTATATTTGGACACTGTTCAACAAAACTTAACTTGTGGCATCAGACAGTGGTAAAAGCAGAAAACAAAAGGAAAAAATAGGGTCAGCTGGAAGAGAGGCAGTGCAGGTTTTCCACACCAACACCTGAGGCTGTTTCCATACTCTGGATTCTCTCTTTAGGGAGAATGTCTATGTGAAAATAAGTAGGATTTTGACTTGCAAGATCAGCATGAATTGCCTCAACCTGCTTTATGCCCTGTAACTCCTAGTGCAGTTTATCCTTTAAACAGCAGCAAAACCCCAAAAACCTTGGGAGAAATACTACTAAATCTAATATTTAATACAAGGTGAAAAATGTGGTGCATCTCAAAGGCAACAAATCAAAGGGCAGGAGCTGTTTCCTAAGCCCAGGACTGACCTGAGCTGAGACACTGGCAGGACACAACATGTGCTCAGGTGATTCATCCCACTGCCAAGACTGGAAGTCCCTCTGTTGCATCCCAGTACCTCAGAAAGCCGGACAGCTGGATGACAGGCCTTCTGGAGAACAGTTAGGGACCAGGGTGTTCCTCACTCTCCTACATTCAGGGAGAGGCCCAAGTGGGTCACCTACACCTGGCACTGTCCTGCAAGGAGCAGAGCCCAGAATGGGGTGGATGGGGGAAGGTCAGATTGCTCCCCAGGTGAGATCAGCTTCTACCTGAGCCTTTCCTAGGAGAAACCAGGTCTCTTGTGATCCAGTCTGTGTGATTTGAGCCCTGAAGAGCTGCCTATCCAGGGAGCCAGTTCTTCTACTATGTGTATTCCAGACTTGGGAAACTGTCTGCAGGGGCAAGGAAGTTGCAGAGGGATAAACATACCTCTGTTTAATCAGCCTGGGACACTGAATTGCTGCTTTGAAGTGCCAGGACTATCACAACACACAACTGCTTTAATAAAGAAATGTGATTTGCCTCTTGAAATAGAAATTCCAGTGCCATAGAAAAGACATGTCGGTGAACTTCTTCCAATCTTAAAATGCAAATATGGGAATGTTAATTTACCAGAGGCATGGGAAAGGGCCCAGCCACAACAGCACCATGCTCGTGGGTGGGAGGACTGGGGAGAGGAGGGGGCGGCTGATGGATTTCCTTCATCCAACATCCACAGTGGCAGCCTCCCTCACTCAGGCAAGTGGTTTGAATGGATTATTTCAAGAGCTCATTATTTGCTTTTAAGTAGCAGAAAAAAGGAGCTGTTAGAAAACCAGTTTTCCATTGGTTCCAAATCCCAGGAGCCATTACCTGGACCTGCTGCCTGAGAAAGAGCTGTGCCTCGAGGAGCGACTGGAGTAAGAGCTGTAGGAAGATGATCTGGAGCGAGATCGTGAGGAGCCTGAACCAGAATAGGTGGATGAACGAGAAGAGGACCTGAAACAAAAATATAAAAGATTCATAACCTCTTAAAAAGTCCTCTGAGACCTGAGTCTCCAAGTATGTTCTTCCCAAGTTCTGCTCCAAAAACTACCTGCCCTCTCCTCCTATCAGGACTGCAGCCTATCCTCAGCTCCCCCTTTTCAGTAAGTGAGGATCCTCTTCCTCCAACCCTCTTTGCACCCTTAAATAAGCCTCCCCTTCTTTAGTTATTGATATTCCATCCTTTTTGGGAACTTCTTCCACACATTTTTATGCCTTTTCACCAGACAATCCCCTGACAGGTCAGGGAAAACAGAAAAACCTCAGGTGCAGTGATCCCAGCAAGAAAATCTGCTTCAGGAGGGCTTTTAGATTCCTATCTCCAATTCAGCATGTTCCTCATTCCTCTGGGATACTTTTCCCCCTTTTTTCAAGAGGTTCAAGTTCAAGCATTCAAAGAAAACGGATCCAGCTTCTGCCTCGAGGCTCCCAGATCCAGGGAGTTTCTTTCTGAATGCCGGTTTTTATCTTATTTTACACCCGTTGGTTTCCAAGCCCCACTTCAGTCTCTAAGGCTCTGTCAAACCTCCACAACCCCAGTTTTTCCCAGTAGCATCAACATGGTCTTACTGGAGTGGGCTCATCTCATCTCATCTCATCTCTCCATCTCTCCTGGAGTGACCAAGCTCCAGTTTTTTACAGCTTCCAGCTCTTTGTGCTGTGTTAGTTTTCATCTAGATCAGTTACTAGATGTAACAGCAGTGACATCCAGACTGCATCCAGGTCTAATTGACCCGAAAAGTGGCTTTTCCAAGGACTTGCTTTTTCCTGATCTTCAACAGGTCACAGCACAGCTCCCACAGTTTTCTCTGCCCCCTTTGGATTCCATGTCACTACCTGTTCATAGGTGTTACTGAACAGCCAGTCTTGAACTGCTTTCCCAAACATAAAATCATGGAATGGGTTGACTTGGAAAGGACCTTAAGGATCCGTCCAGTTCTACCCCCTGCCATGGGCAGGGACACCTTCCACTAGACAAGGTTGCTCCAAGACCTGTCCAACCTGCCCTTGAACATTTCCAAGGATGGGGAATCCACAACCTCTCTGGGCAACCTGTTCCAAACACCTCAACACCTTCCCTGGTCCCGAGTCAACCACATCCAATTCCTGGACACGCTAATGGACGTGCCAGGCTCTCTACCCTCCCTCACCTGGAGGAGCCAGAGGCAGAAGCTGAGGAAGCAGAGGTTTTCCGGCGCCTCCGAGCACGGCTGGGGGACACGGACATGCCGAGTTTCTTTTTGGGGGACTTGGATCGGCGCCAGGGATCCTTCCACTCGTCCGCCCGCTTCGACTGCGCCGTGCCGAGCGCGGCCGAGTCCTTGTCCTTCTTTGGTGGCTCAGGCTGACGGCTGGAAAACAAAGAGGAGTCAAGCAGCTGGGATTTTGAGGGAAGTTTATAAAGGAAGATACACAAGGATCCAGGAAAAGATATCAGAAATATAAATATGTTGTAATAAAATATATAAAGAGATACACAGGGCCATGAAAATACCCCATAAATTAATCTCTCATAGCAGTACCAGCTTAACCTCCATTACAGAACATCCAGCATCATTTTGGGGTGATAAAGTGTTAGAATAACTCTCAATTTGTAAACCAATGTCTGCAAACCTACAATTTTATGAACTTCTTTGTCACACTGACCAAGCAGTGACCTCCTAGCTCACTGCAGGTTCAGCTTTTGGCCTCGAAGGAATGGACACAAGAAAGAGGGAAGGGAATGGGAAACCTGGTTCCTCCTGCACCTGTAGAGATGCAGCAGCCCAATCCTGGCAGGCAGCCTCCAGTGCAGTGGAGAGAAGAGTCACTTAGAAGAGATTCATCCTGAACTATTCTCCTGCAATTCCCTTATCAGGACATCCATGGGGCTGTGTCACAGGCCCAGGTACAGTGACCTGTTCTCACCCTTCTGAAGGGAATGGTTCCCCCCTCACCTGAGCATAACACAGCCCATCATGGCTGATTTATCACTGGATTATTCTCCAGGTGCTTATAAACACCACCAAACGTGTGGAGATGCGACCAGTCAGGCCAGACACCCTCCATCTTCTCCCTTCCCTTTTAAGGGTTCTACTCCCATTTCCCATTTTTTTGGTTCTCCAGGTTTCCCTTCTCCTCCCAAACTCTCTGAAAATAATCCAGGGCACCTGCACCAGACACTTCCTTAAGTTCTCCAGGATGAGTTTCTTCAGGACGAGACTTTATTACCTCTCTTATCTCTGAGTGATTTAACTTTGAATTTTTCCTTGCCCTCAGTAACCTGCACCCAACTCCTCAATCACCTGCTTCTGACCTTCTCCCTTGGGTTTTAGGCAAAGTTTGTGCTGGAATAAAGCTTTATGAAGTGTGTTGCACTCATCAAATTACCAGGACAGTGACGTGTTTGTTCCTTTTCTCCAAATAATAACTCTGAGAATTTGGGGTAGGAAAGGCCCCTTCCATGGCTGGGTTCAGCCAGTACCACCCCATTAGTCACACGACTGAAGTAACCACTCCCCACCCAACTTCCTCTACCTTTTGAGATAAAAAAGCCTCCTCCACGTTTTCTAATAATTCCAGGGACTCTACTTCTTGCCTCAACACTTCAACAGACAACAGGATAATTAAAGCTCTTCGTTAGCAGCCTGTTCAGCTCTTTGAAGGCTTCACTAGTCACCAAGGAGCCTCATCCCCTCCTTGCTGGCAGTGTTACCTCCTCCTGACTCCAGAACCTGGATATGCTGACCTAAAAATCCAGCATCCGACTCTTTCCTTATCTTTGCTGATATAAAGGCAATTGTACTCTTTGTCTCACATCTAACTCAGTATATTCACAATTTTACATGAGGAGAAACTCTTCTTTCGCCTTCACCTCTCCCACAAATCTCATTCCAGCTTCAAAAGAGGACAATTATGTCTAACACGCAAAACTGCCTGGTCAGGGAGTCCTGGGCAGGGCTATTGCTCAGCATTATTCATTCCATCCTCACCCTTTCCAACATCGCTCCAACACACACTATTTAACTTAGCACATGATATTTGCAGTGGGATGGTCAAGTTTTCCACGTTACAACCACAACTCCATGAGTATTTAATCATGGAGGAAGACCATGACCCTGAATATGGGGTTGAGACACACTGGACCTATTACTTCTACCCTGATAACACTAAACAGTCATAGCTGGGGCCAAGGTCTCCTTCCAGCAGCTGTTTACAAACTTCCAGTTTACAAACTCAATTGGAAGCCATTTGGACCTCTGGAATGTCCTCAAATCAACCAAGTGCAGAGAAAGAAGAAAAAGAAGGTTGGGAGCAGCCTACACACCTTGGATCAAGCAGCACGATAAACAGCAAGGAAAGGAGGAGGATAAGACCATGTGAGGATGCCATAGATAACACTCTAATATCCTGACCCAATGTCCCTTCCTGAGGGATTGCTGTCTGCAGCTTTGGGAGGTGCAGAAGGGATTTTCTGCTGGCACAGGAGGGCAGAGAGGCATCATCCATCTAAAGACCTGGGTAAACCTGCAGAGAAGCTTTTCCTGCAGTGTCCAGGCTTGTGAAAGCCAACAACTGTGCCAGGGGAGGTTAAGGTTGAATATCAGGGAAAGGTTCTTCCCCCAGAGGGTGGCTGGGCACTGAACAGGCTCTCCAAGGCAGTGGTCACTGCCCCAAGGCTGCCAGAGCTCAAGGAACTCTCAGGGACGTGATGTGATTTTGGAGTGTCTGGTGCAGGGCCAGTATTTTGGATTTGACGATCTTTGTGGGTCCCTTCCCACTCAGGGTATTCCATGATTCTATGAACTAATGAACAACCTTGTCCCTCTCAGGCTCAACTCCCTCCTGCAACAATTTTCAGAAAGAAAAACCTCCTGGAGAATTTATTATCTTCCTAAAAACCAACTCACATTCACATCCAACAGCCCATCCAGGGAGCTGGAGCTCAGTTCCAACTCCATGTGGGAACAACTTAGGCTGAACTCCTCAGCTTGGAGCAATAATGACTCTGAAAGCAAATCTCATTACTTGTGCCTATTACCTGGTTTGATGCAATTCTCTCTGGATGAAGTCACTTTCTGGAGGAAAGGTTTTTTCCCTGGGAAAACCACAATAGAAAGCCTCATTTTGGGATATGCTTGGCTTCTACGCTCAGCAATAAATACACTACAGACAAGGAAGATAATGCTCATGTCAGGACATTGTCAAAGCCTTTCCTCAAGAGCTGCCTGCATTGCCAACATGTGGCATCACCAAATAAACTCCTTCGACCTAAAGTGAGGGACTGGCAACTGATGCTGCTCGGCTCCACTTCTCCAGTGGAATTCAGGAGTCAGAGCTGAAAGTGAGCTGGAGCCATTGCCAAGAGGAACACCCCAATTCAGCCTGCAGTTCCACTGAAGACACTGTTGGAGGATGAGAAGGGGGAGGTTTTCTTCTCGCTTTTGCTCTTGCAACCAGTTTTTCCTTCCCGTCTTGTGCTGGATCTGGTGCTTGTTGGAGTTCCCAACTCCTTAATTCAATAAATTAAAAAATAAGAATGGTTTGCTGCTGAGTCAGTAAGTCCAATCAGTAGGGTCTGACCAGCTACAGGAGCTGAGCCATGAAGGAGAGGAAGGAGGGAAGGAGGGATGAATCCCGGCTGTGCCAGGGTGGTGAACCATGGGATCACCTCATGAGTTCATTCTCACTCTCAGCAGTTTCCCAGGCTGCAGGCAAACCTCACACACTTCAGCATGGAGAGTGGCTGGCAAAAAAACCCACGTTAGTCCCAAACTCCTTTTTACCAAACTGCAACTTTTAGGAAACGTTTCCAGTATTTGAGAATTAACTCCTTAATTAGGTTGGTTTTAGCCAGGGGGTTAAACCATGACATAAGTCTATGCCACAAGGTTTAAAAAAAGTAAATTAGAGGGAATAAGAGACAGGACAGACTGACCAAAAGTACCTTCATTTCCTCTGAGAGCCCAAGGATCACCCAGGCACCAGCATGGGCTGCAGAGCTTCGCTACTTCAAAGCCCATTTTTCCCTTAAAATAACTAAAAGCTTTATTTTCCAGATCGAACACATTGATGCCTCTTTGGCTGGAATTTAGTGACAGCAATTAAGAGGAGAACTGAAGCTGAACGTGGCTTTGGCAAGGAGAGGAGGAACAGAGACAGCTCCGGCTGGCAGCATGGTGTAGGTCAGCCAGCTCACAACCGCACGCACTCTGGCTCCCAAAGAAACCCAGCTCCCAAAAAACTCCCGAACTCAACAAGGATTGGAGGGGGCAAAGCAGAGATGCACAGCCTTAGCTGCTCTCCTCATGTATTATGCAAATGCTGCCACAGCATTTCTAATCTTAGAGGGGAAAACAAGCTTCCTGGGGAAAGTGCTTCTGTCCTTCCTTCCCCCTCCCGTGGGACGCGGCTCCCACAGGGAACGCAAACCTTATCACCCACGGCCAGTGGTGACGTCAGCCTGGCTCCAGGGCTGCTCTTCTGGCCACAATTTACAGCTCAGTTTGCTCCAAGAGGAAAGTCCAGTCATGACTTAAAAGCCCTTGAGTTTCTTGCAGGAAAGCTGGGATTGCGTCAGCACTGAGTTTTCCTTCAGTGGCAGTGGAATTTTCCAAAGGAAGTGGACTCGAGGAATGACTGGAGCCATGTGCCAAGGCAGTTGTGAAGAGACTTGTAATTGCTGCAAAACAAATTCCAGCGGGGTGGAAAGAATTTTTCCTGTCTCGGCAAAAAGGACAAGGACCACAGCTCCCAAAATCCACCTCCGTGTCTACGACGGGAAATGCTGGACCTTGGAGCTGGTGCTTGTTGCTCTTGGTGAAATATTAGCAAAGAATGAGATTTTCTCAAGCTTTTTCCATCTAAACCTGAGTTATCAGTTGCTCAAAAAAAAAAAAAGGAAGAAAAAAAAAAACGGAAGAATTTCTTCAAAGCCTGATGGGGAGAGGCTTGGAAATTAAAGAGTGGAGATACCATCTGAACCTCCAGGATGAAATCATCACAGCAGGGAGATAAACCTATCAGAGATGTGATCTACCCTAAGGGCTGAGCATTTGATGCCTCAAGAGCCTTCTCTAAATGAGAGAAGCAGAGATCCTGTCCAGAGATCCTGGCCTAGGCTTTGCCATGTTTTAATAAAAATCCAGTGTGGGAGATCTCCCAGGAACTCCAGCTCTGAAATGCCAAAGAAAAACACATTCCTTGAGATCCACATCTGAGTCACTCAATGCCCTTCATCTCGATTTACAGTTACAAAATCCTTTGTCTTTTCCTGTGGAAGCAGAGGCAGCAGCTCAAGAGTCACAAGGATTAACAGAAACTCCACAGTCTACCGGAATGTTTTGTGGAGAACTTGGAAAAGTTAGGTTTGGTTCGTGGAGAGATTTTATTATCATAGAATCATGGAATGGTCTGGGTTGGAAGTGACCTGAAAGATCATCCAGTTCCAATTTCACCCCCTGCCATGGGCAGTGACACCTTCCCCAAGACCAAGTGGCTCCAAGCCCTGTCCAACCTGGCCTTGGACACTTCCAGGGATGGAGCAGCTGCAGTTTCTCTGGGCAACCTGTGCCAGGGCCTCACTCCCCTCACAGGGAAGAATTCCTTCCCAATATCCCATCTAATCCTGCCCTCTGGCAGTGGGAAGCCATTCCCCCTTGTCCTGTCACTCCAGGCCCTTGTCCAAAGTCCCTCTCCAGCTCTCTTGGAGCCTCTTTAGGCACTGGAAGGGTCTCTAAGGTCTCCCTGGAGCCTTCTCCAGGCTGAACACTCCCAGCTCTCCCAGCCTGTTTCCAGAGCAGAGTTGTTCTTATCGTTAACTTCCCAAAAGAACTGGGAGCAGAAAATAAAGCAAAGCTGTCTAACCAGGTTCCATTGCTCCAGCTGGAAGCTGTGCCAGAAAAAATAGGGATGTAAACAAGTTATTATCATGTTTATCACAGCAGTGTTTCCATGCAGGGCACTGGACTATGAGCCTGAAGAACTTGAGAGCATCACAGGGCACGTTCTGTCCGTGGGGAGAAGGAAAATCCTCCTCTGGGCAATATGTGGGACACCTGGAATGTGCAGGAGTAGAGGTCCAGCTCCAGTTGGAGCAGATAAACCTTATTTCAACCTGGAAACCCAAACAGCCCGAGGCCATTTGCTTCCCTTAAGTCACTGCACTCCAAGAAGCTGCCCAGGGAGGGTGCAGAGCCTCCTCATGGAGGCTGGTTTTCCCCTCTCCATGTCTTCTCATGGATATGAGACTAAATCAGAACATCCCAAGGGCTTAGCAATGCCCAACTCAAACCAAGAAAGAGCACACAGTTGTCCATCCTGCAGAACAAATGGGAACTGTCCTACCTGCTCTTCCTCCTGTGGCAGGACAAATGAGGAAGAATGAAGGATTTCTTTTAAGAAAAGCCAACATTCCCACAGGGAAAACTAAGAAAAAACAAAATCCACCACCCTCCCACACCATCTTTAGGTAGTGGGATGAGATGCCACCATTACACCCACCAAAAAAAAAAAGTTGTATTTGAGATAGAGATGCTTTCACACAGAGCCTCTAAGTCCAAAAGACAGGGAGCAGATCCAGCTGGCTGCATGGAAAGACCACCAAAAGCTGTGGGAAAAGACAACGACGACCCAGGGACACTCAGAATTAGACAGTCTTAAAAAAAAACGAGTTCAGGTGGTTTGTGATCCACACACACACAACCATGAATCACTCCATTTGCATTCCCTTCTTTTTGCCACTCCTTTATCTAATCAACCTCATTCCAACACTTTCTGGTTTGCAAGCCCTGGATAACCTGCACTCATTGATTTCAGACTCTGGGTTATCCTGCTCATTAACATGCACAGCCCAGAGATTAACAAAGTCAACTTGAACCAGTTTGGAAAAATAACACAAGGGTGAGCGTGGCCACAGAATCACGTACCCTTTCATCCTGGGATCTGCAGCACCTCACAATCCAGGTGACACCTCAACAGAAGCTGGGAAGAAACGCTCCTTGCTGGAAGGGTTTTTCAAGGATTTATGATCTGCCCTTTCTGACTTTGCTTTCAGTTTTCTGTGTTCCCACTCGCAGGGGTTATTTTTATTTTTAATGGCTGCCTAAGTGCTCTCCATTAACAGGATTTTAGGAACTTCCTTCCCAAAAAGTGTTGTGTGTGCGATAATCAGAGGATGGGTCGTTGGGACACTGCTCCTTCTGGAAGCTTCAGAGCTGCTGTCACCTCCTCAGAATACCTCTGAGGACAACAGCCTCCTCCCCCTCCTCATCCTACTTGGCACTGGTGTTCCACAGAATTTGGGGTCCATATCTATATTCAGTCATGGGCCCTGACCAAATTTGGAGATCACAGAATCACTGAGGTGGGAAAACACCTCCCAGACCATCAAGTCCCACCTGTGACCGATCCCCACCTTGTCACCCAGCCCAGGGCACTGAGTGCCACGTCCAAGCCTTCCTTGGTGACCACTGCCCTGGGGAGCCTGTTCAGTGCCTGACCACTCTCTAGGGGAAGAACCTTCTCCTAATATCCAGCCTAAACCTGCCCTGACACAGCTCCAGCTGTTCCCTTCTCTCCTATCACTGGTCACCGGAGAGAAGAGCTGAGTGTCTGCCCCTCTGCTTCCCCTCGGGAATGAACTCCTCAATGTCCCTCAGTGCTTTGGGAATACAACCACCACCATGTCCCACAACACTCTGTTGCTTCATGTGCTCCTGGAACAACCAGATTTGCTCGGATGCCAGTGGGATAAAGGCCTATGGCAACATTAGAAGGATTAAAATGAATTATTTCGCTGTGCAGAGCCTTTGTTCCCAGCAAAGGGTCAGAACATCTTGCACTGCTCTAAGTTTCTTCAGAGAACATATTTCATTCTTTATCCATGAAATGCTTTGCACAACACAGAGCTCCACTGGCAACAGAGAGAGAGAAAGAAGGAATTTTGCACTCAGCAAAAATCAGGCCCAGCCTGAGGCATCAGAACTCGTTCTGGAGATGGGGAGCAGGAGGACAGACAGCCAAATTATCCCTCTAATTGATCATAAAGTGTCCTGGCTTGTTTAAGTGTTCGATGCCTGAGGAGAGAGGAGGAGGAACAGTTTTACTGGCATTGCAACCTCAGATTACAAACTTCTTGGAGTGCTCATCTTGGCGAAAAAAATAACCAACTCAAAAGCATAAAGCAGAAATTGCACATTCACAGAATCATAGAATGGTTTGGGTTGAAGGGACCTGAAAGCTCATCTTGTTCCACCCCTTGCCATGGGCAGGGACACTTTCCACTATCCCAGCTTGCTCCAAGCCCCATCCAAACTGGCCTTGGACCCTTCCAAGGATGGGGCAGCCATAGCTTCTCTGGGCAACCTGTGCCAGGGCTTCACCACCCTCACAGGAAGAATTCCTTCCTAATATCCGATATAAACCTACTCTTATAGTTTGAAGTCATTCCCTCTTGTCCTGTCACTTCATGCACCTGCAGAAAGTCCCTCTCTGTCTTGCTTGTGAACTCCCTTCAGGTACTGGAATGTGATTTTTGCAATTCCTTCCAAAAAGGCCAATCCACATGTGACAATCCCACTGGAGCCTCTTCTCAAAGGTGCAAGTAGAAACCCATGTCCATGAGTCCACCAGTTTTACATCTTTGTTAAATTCAACCCTCCTCATCCCCAACAATGCCAGGAAATCCTCTGGCTGCTCCATGTTATCAGCCTTAAATTCTGCTGTTGTTTAGAGATCAGATTAAACCTTCCTGCTTTCAATGAATGGAAAGGGAACTTGTTTCCATGTTCCTGGCTATTTGCTGTTTCAGTTTTCTCTCATCCTTTCCATTCTGTAGGTCACGGTTTGTTCCTTCCTCCAGCCTCTACCCCAGGGAGCTCCTACACCAACAGACCAACTGGCATCTACCTGTAATTACTGACATCCTCAGCTCTGCCTTTGGCAAAGCTCCTTGCTGGTTACACAACCTCTGTGGAGGAGTTCTCCAACCTCTTTGGAGTAGTTTTCCAGCCTCCCCAGCTCATTAATGAGTGTGGAGCAGGGCCGCGTGGGCTCTGGAAGTAGCAGGAATGTTAACGGGCAGCTGCAGCCTGAGCCACCCCTGTGACGCCTGGAAAGGCTGGACTTGCCAAAAGTTGGGATCCAGCAATTAGGGAAAGCCCAGAGTCTATAAATAGCCCCAGAGGTGAGTGCTATGGCACCACTGTGCATCCTGCTTCCCAGGAAGCGCAGAGCAATCACAGGCGTTTCACACGTTAAACAAACCTGGGAGCTGTTTAATCCCAAACCTGCCCCTCCAGAGAACAGCACGGAGGGATCTGGAGAAAAGGTGAGACGGCTCGAACCACTGCACTGCCATGAGGAAGTTGGGAGCCTGTCAAAAAAGGTTACGTGGGACATGGTGGCACAGCCCAGAGCCAGGTGACACCATGAGCGTGACAGAGACTTCTGGGGAAATGCAAAGTGCTGGAGGAGGGATGTGTTCCCCAAGGGAGAAGGTGGAATTATGCTTTCACTTTGTTCAAAAGCTTTTCCTAAACTTGTTTCTGCAGATTTCTTTTCTCCACAGACATCCACACACCCGCAGTGCTGGAGGAAGTGGGCACGTTAACAAGGTTGTCAACCATGAGAACTGAAGTCCCATCACAGGGGGTGGAATGAGATGGGCTTTAATGTTCTTTCCAACCCAAACCAGTCTGGGATTCCACGATTCTATGATTAAGAGAACTTGGACAGCTGCCTTCAACAACACAGGGGTTTTGGGGTTAGTTGGTAATTACTCCCATTAATTCCTCTCTCCCGAGAGGAGACACTGTGCATAGGTGCTGACCAAAGATTTTTGGAGAGATTTTAAAGCTTTCTGCTCAGAATTAACTCCTCATTCAACCCAAACAACCCAAGAGTTTCTTGCCACCAGCCCTGCACATATAAAGCCAGGAACAAGCCCTGCTTCCTGTCCCTCTGTCCAGCCCTACAGTCACTTGTTCCTTTCCTTGTTTTCTCTCTGCAGTTACCACAACTTTTAACCAGAGGCTGCACCTTGAGCTGAGGCAATGTCTGAGGACAAGGCTGAGGCACTTCCAGCAGAAGATTCCCTATGATCTGCTTCTGGAAAGAACAGAATCATGGAATGGTTTGGGTTGTGAGGGATGTTAAAGATTATCTAAGTCCAATCCCTGCCATGGGCAGGGACACCTTCCACTATTCCAGGTTGTTTCACGCCCCATCCAATCTGGCCTGGAACACTTCCAGGGATGGGGCAGCCACAGCTTCTCTGGGCACCCTGTGCCAGGGCCTCACCACCCTCCCACTGAACAATTTCTTCTCAGCATCCCATCTAATCCTGCATTCCTTCATCTTAAGGCCATTCCCCCTTTTCCTGTAATTCCATGCCCTTTGAAAAGTCCCTCTCCTTAGCATACTTAAACTAAAAAAAAAAAAAAAAAAAAGGAAAGAGGTATATCAAAGACTATTTTTAAATTACCAAGACTCATCTTAAGGAGCCTGTTTTGGAGATCCAAGAGGCATCTACAGCTCCCTTGTGTCACAGAAGAAAACAGGGGACCTGTAACCCCAAAACACATCATGAACACTGCAAATTCCATCTCTGGGCTCACACAGATGGTTTCACAGAGTGAGACGGTTGGTGAGCACAGCCACTACTCCTACCCAGCACCTCCTGGGTAGTAGCACTAATAGCCCAAACTCTCCCACACAAAGCCCTGCCCCATGACTCCATGAGTGCCAAGGGAAGGAGCAACCGGCAGGCTCAGCCTTGCGCAGCGATCCCGGTCACGGTCACGGTGACTGTTCATGACTCATACCTTGAGCTGCCAACCAGCTGATGTCACTTTCATTGACATCATCTCCATCACATGGTTCTGGACAGCAGGATCTGCCCCATCACCACCCCAAGGAGAGCACAATCCAACAGTCAGTGTGGTAATTAAGGTGCACAAATCGTGGTTGTAAGTGAATATTGTAATTAAACGTAGCATGTAATTAAATGGATTCCTCTAACTGCTCTGGCACTGCTACTGCACCAAAGATACCTTCAAACCATTCTGAAACTGTGACTTCCTCTTGGAAATGAGAGTTGTGGTTAAAAATCAGCTTTCCTTCTAGTAATGCAAATAAAAATTCCAGGTCAGATTCAAGACTGAATTGTGAAGCTACACAATCCCATGTGGCACCTCATTCCTGGCATTCTTAGCCTTGCTCTTCATTAGAACAAACTCTTCCTCATGCTCTTCACGTTCCACACCTTCCTCCAGTGCAGAGAAAACAACAGAGACATCAGGCAGAAGGACATGCTCCAATATGTCTTGGGAAACGGCTTCCCTGCATCCCTTTTGCTCCAACATTTGTGTGTCCACATGCTCCTTGATATGCTGTTGGGAAGACTCTACCTGCCACTCTTCCCAACAAACTGCTGACTAGTTTTCCTGCAGGTAATAGAATCATGGAATAGTTTGGGTTGTGAAGGACCTTGAAGATCATCCCATGCCATGGGTAGGGACACCTTCCACTAGACCAGGTTGTCCAAGCCCTGTTCAAAATGTCCCTGAGTAAGAAATTTGAGAGTTTTCCATGATTCTGAACTAAAAGACATGAAATTAGAATGTCCCATCAGACAGGTTCCATATTCAGCTGGAATATCCATACAGTGCTTCACAAATAAATACTCCATATACACAGGTACTTAGGTAATTGCCAGAGAAACAAAACAGGAATCACATTCCTGGACTTCCAGTCTGTCTGGTTCCATTTTCTCTTTCACACAGGACAGAAACAGGACTCCAGAAAAAATGGGCTGTCAGAGATAGTAAACCTGACTCCACACTGGGATTCCACTGAGCACAGACTCATTTCAAGGCACACAGTCCCTTTACCTTTTCTTTTTGGAGTTGCACTTAATAAATCTCCAGACACTTTTGCTACCCACAGACTCCCAACCCAGCCCTGGTTCTTGTCACAGACATTTGTCAAGGCCTCAAAGGGAGTCACCACAATCTGCAGGAATCCCTCAGCCTCCCAAAACCTCCTCCAGGCTCAAGAAAAGAGGGATGAGTCGACCAGCTCCATACCCACATGGCAATGGACAGACACCGTCCCCTCAGAGTCACGTTACGCACACTCAGCTCTCACTGATGTTTTAGCTCCACTTAGTGGCCACAAGGCTCAAGTAACTACTTTACTCAGGAGTTTCAAACAAGGATCTTCACTGGGATCAACTCCAACATCACCTCAAACTCCAAATCCCAATCCCAGCACACACTTACCTTGGTAGCAGCGGGGATCGGGGCTTTGGTTTGTCCTTGTCCTTGTCCCGGTCTCGGTCCCTGTCCCGGTCTCGGTCCCTGTCCCGGTCCCTGTGCTGTCTGTCCTTCTCATCCCTCTTCACTCGTTCTCTCTCCCGTTCCCACTCTTCTTTCCGCCGCTGCCGCTCCTTGTCGCGCTCCCGCTCCCGTTCCCGCTCTCGTTCCCGCTGGCGCCGCTCCCGTTCCCGCTCTCGCTCCCTCTCCCGCTCCCTTTCCCGTTGTCTGTTCTCTCTTTCCCTTTCCCGTTCTCGCTCTCTTTCCTTTAAAAAAAAAGAGAGAGAAATCATCATGATGCTGTGGAAACATCTCTCACCAAAGCAGGCAGTAAGTTTGGACTGCAAGGAATTACATCCACCCTCCCACGTCAGAGCAAAGGACTGGGATGAATAATCTGGAGATCAATAATCTGGATACAAAGAATCTGGAGATTAATAATCTGGAGCTTGCTGAGCAGGCAGAACCTGGACATAAACACAACACCACATCATATCCATCACAGTTGGCATTTTCAAAGGCAACGGTCAAATTAATTTGGTTTATTAAGCTTATTAAATAAATGCATTGATGTTTACAAGTCTTTCATTGCTAATAATTTTTATAACAAGCTAATTAACTTTACAAACAAGCACCATGGTGCATCATGTGTGACCACAGCGAGAACCAGCCTCTGTTTCTGCACAATAACAAGGTTTTATTGCAAAAAGAAAATCAGTTTTTAAAGGATTTGACGAAAACCACTGAAAAATTCCCCACTTGGCAGGACTGATTATTTTGGCCACTACTCCAGAGGCATGAGGTTTGCATGAGGGCAAAAGGAAGAGGACAGAAAGGGGTTCAAGAGCCTTGTTTTCATTGGAGTTCTACTCCTGGTGGAACACCAACCAACAGCACTTGGAATTTTAGCACCTGGTTGGTGCTTCCTTGACTCAATCCCCAACATGCAGTTCCACCAGCAGTGGACAGTCATGCCAGGACCTCCGTGGGCACATAGGGCACACCTGCCCAAATCTAATCCTTTCCATCATTTCGTAGAATTAACAAAGCAAACTGTTCCCCAGCCAGGTTATTTCCTGGAAACTCCCTCCCTCTCCACAATGTCAAAGAACGGCTGCAGATGTGGCTGCAAGCACTGACAACTGACTGGTGCACTGAGGAGCAGCCAGTGTGCATGAGGAAGAACCACCTTCCCATCTCAGACACGGAATTGTTAAGGTTGTAAAAGACCTTTAAGATCAAGTCCAACCATCAATCCAGCACCAGCACCACGGTCACCACTAACCATGGCCCCAAGTGCCACATCCACATGGCTTCTGAACACTTCCAGGGATGGGGACACCACCACTGCCCTGGACAGCCTGTGCCAGGGCTGGACAACCTTTTCCATGAAAAAAAAATTCCCTGTTATCCAATCTAACCCTCCACTGGTCATTTCCTGTCATCTTGTCCCTTGTTCCCTGGGAGCAGAGCCCGGCCCCCACCTGGCTCCACTCACCTGTCAGAAGGTGAGGTCCCCCCTGAGCCTTCTTTTCTCCAGGCTGAGTCCCCCCAGCTCCCTCAGCTGCTCCTGGTGCTCCAGACCCTTCCCCAGCTCCGCTGCCCTTCACTGAGCTCCAGCCTCTCAGTGTTTGTCTTGTCCAGAGGGGTCAAAACTGATCCCAGAATTCCAGGTGTGGCCTCACCAGTGCCCAGCACAGAGGGACAATCACTGCCCTGGTCCTGTAGCCACACTGTGGCTGGTACAGCCCAGGTGCCATTGGCTTTCTGGGTCGCCTGGGCTCATGTCTAGTTGCTGTCAACCAGCACCTCCAGGTCCTTTTCCATCAGGCAGCTTTCCAGCCACTCATTCCCAAGCCTGCAGCGTTGTTTTTGCCTTCATGATACTGGAACAGAACATCCTCCCATCCCTTCCCTTATAGTGTGCTCCGTGCTGTAATTAAGTCAAGATTTGACTACTTGCAAGATTAAGCATCTTGAAAAGCCCTGTTTCAAGCACTGCACTGGAAACATGACAGGGAGCAGAAGAACCTGGAAGAGAGTTGGAAGGAAAAGTGTGGGAAGGGGAGTTACCTTACTTACTCGGTAGTTACGGTATGGATCTGGGTCTGTGTACTGAACCCTGAAATTCTCATACTGCCCACCACGCCAGAACCGTTCTATTTCATAGTCATAATAGGGATCTGAATAGGGATCAAGCCTACAATGAAAAACAGGGAATGTTAGAGAGGGAAATGTCACCTTGTCGCCGTAAACACTACGAATTCTAGGTCAGGTCTTAGTCACTGTGACAAGAAAAAACACGTTCAACGGAGCACGACCATACAGAGGTTTATTTTCTACACATCCCAACCAGACAGTCTTTTTTAAGTGCAGCTTATCAGAGAAAAGCACAAACCTTTCTTGATAAACACCAAAAAAAGAACCAAATTCAGCCTTCAAATCAATGTGGGGAAAACACAGAAACTGCTTTTTATAGCCACTTCCAACGTCTGCAAAGGGAACAGGACGTGTTTTGCCTCATTGATTGAGAGCTGGGTTTTCTGTCCATGCACCCACAGCTAATCCCAAGCACCCTCAGGAGTGGAAGGTATGATCTCCTAATTCCCTGCCACTGGAGTGATGGATGCAGCCCAGTGCCAGCAGTACAGGACACGAGCTGTGCTGAGCTTTCCACTGGGAAAAGTGGTGTTTCGGGGGCAGGGAGCAACACTCTGTCCCTACACCTGGAATTACTCCATGGAGTGAAGGCAACCACTTCTCCAGTAGGAATGAGGTGCTGGCCCTCCAGCACACCAGTGGATGGTGAGCACGTGGCACATGCTGCTCAACCACCAAATTTATAACTTTCATGGAGGAAAAGGATTTAAAACCCACCCTCCTTAAATCTCCAGTTGATTAACATTATTTGATGTTTTTAATTCCCAAACTCAACAACATCCAACCATCTGGAGTGTAAATATCACTGTAAAGATGGGCAAGTGCGTACACGGAACAAGAAACTTCCAGGGCCACAGAGGAGTCAGTGGCAGAGCTAAGATTATAAAGCAAGTGCTCCTAAATTCCAGATTATCCATAAAAAGACTCTGATTTATAAGTAAAAGGAAAAAAAGGCTCTTTTTTGCTTTTTAAAATGTGCCAAATAACCTGAACCAGGCTAAGATGTAAGTGCTATCCTGTGAGTCAAGAGGTACCGGTAACTTCTTTCAGTGCTTTAAAATGGTTTAAAATTTCTATTTTTGACTGAAGCAAAAAGCCAAGGGAAAGACAACCAGGGAATCTTGACTATGGATGCTTAACTCAGCAACAGACTCCTGATGTCAACCAAAAAACAGTCTGGATTCAGTGACATCAGGTGTTCAAAGAGACACAAAAAATCTCAAGCCACGCCAAGAAGGAAACTCTACTTTTTAACATGGCCTCAAGCCCAAATTTCCCCCCTCCTATAATATTTGTGGAGCTTATTCATTTAAAAAGGATCACTGCTGTGTGTTTAGATAATTCAGTGCTTAAATCCTTTGAAAATAATTGGTACCACCCCAAAAATAATCCAATCCATCCATTCAGTCAATAACCTGCCCAGCACAGCTGGGACAGGGCTCTGTGGCCTCGGAAGTTTTAACAAGTGCAATGGAAAAAGGAAAAGGAATTTTTTCTTACAGTTGCAACAGTACTGGAATCAAAGACCTGCTTACCCATAGTTAATGTTTTCTTTGATGTCCACCTCCCTATAGTTATTCAAAAAAGAAAAAGGGATTCATGAACTATTTAGACAACTCCATACGTCACAAGACATTCCTGAAAGCATTTATCCATATCCCAGCTGAGCTTTTCTCCACATCCCAGCTGCACCTCCAGTGCTTAGTTTGCTGCAAGCTGTCAAACTGTGCAATAAATTGTGTGTGTCTGAGAAAAATCACCATTTTCTAGAGTTTGCAGCAGCAGCAGCTTCATAACTTTTGCCTTTACACATAGTGAAGGTATTTTGATGGCACAGTCTGCTTATACATCCTTGAATTTTCATGAATTCCAATTGTTTGATGACTTATGTTTAACACTGGCTACATACAATGTATTTTTTTTTGACTATATGAAAACCAACACAATAATTCCCACATCAGTGAGGCCCAGATGCTGAGGGTGGTTTTCACAGACAGTCATAAAAAATAATTTATGAACAACCCCCAGAACACTGGGGATAAATTTCAGGTGCCACTCAAAGCCTTCTCAGGGGAGCAGAAGACCAAGAGCTATTTCAATCCAGGAAAATATTAATTTTTAAAATTATTTTGTTTCAGGCTGTAGAACTGAGGTTTTTCTTTAAATCAGGGAAAGGAATTGCACTCCAGAGCAAATCAAAGAATATGGAACAAAACCTACTCTTTACTGCTTTCCAGAGTTTTTTTCTAATTCTTTCACTCAAAAATAGAACCAAGCCTTGCAAACACTCTGTGAGTGGAAATATTTCCATTATATTTTTCCATTTCCAATATTTCCATCTGTCCATGTAGGAAGAACAGAGGATGCACGAGCATGGAGAGACAGATTGACCTGCATTCCTCCAGAACACAAGCCTCTCTCTCAAAAATTCTCTTCCCATTCCTTTTCTTGGCTCAAGAACTACTAAGCAAGTTTCCCAGAGCTGAGTCTCCAACATTTTGCCTCCCTAAAAAACCCATCATGTACACATTTAAATTTAGGCTGCTTCTTTTGGCCTGGTAACAGCTTTGTTTTCTGATCAATATCTTAGTGTCCAGTTTATCTGGGACCAGCTAAGATGTTTGTTAAGACCAGTTGCTGCATCAATGGCCTTGCAAAGAAACCCCCAGCTGGGTCCAACCACTGCCTGCAGCCCTTGGACACTGAACACGCTCCAACTTTGCAGCCTCAGCTTTAATATCTTAAAATTCTCATGGTTGGGACAAGGAAAAAATGAGGAAAACCAGCCAGAAGAATGCACTGGTGTGAGATAGGCAGAGCATAACTGGACAGTGTCCATGAGGGACCAGAATGCCAAGAGATTGAAGGCAGGAAGGTTTAAAGACCACTGGGAAGGGAAGGTGGGGTTGAACTGGAGCGAGTGGAGGCAGCTCAAGTTTTTAACCTCTGCCCATCCTGCCTTATGTAAGTTACTCCCATTTTTTGAGGTCAGCATTCCTCCAACTTGGAGGAACAAGTTAACTAAACACTGCCTTACTGCACTGTATTTCCCACCCATCTATTCCATGAAGCAAACCCAAGACTGAGCCTTACGCTGGATCTCGGACGTCTCTGGTGATGCGATAATTCCAGTCGCGGAAAAACTCGTTTTCCTTGTCAAACTCCCGCTCGTCTTCTCCAATAGTCACAGTGAATCTCTTCTCCTCAAAGTCAGGCTCCTGTTCCTTTCTCATAGTTGCTTTTTTTAATACCTGTCATAACATAAAAATTGTGTAAAGATAGAACTGCAATATTAAAAATTCTTCACTTGAGAGAATCCCTTCAACTAAAGCATCTTCTTCTGCCTAAGCCTCGGAAAATGCAGGACACTGGACTTTTCTCGATGCAGAAAGTGTAATTCACTATTCCGTCAGCTCAGAACAGCAGGAAATAGAAGTTCCACCCCTGCTGAGTCCATTTCTGCAGTGATCAGACATACAAGAAACAGACACCCAAGTGAGGAAAACTGGATAAGCTCAAAGCTTTACTTTGTCAAGGGCTTGACTTCAAGGCCACAAATTCCCTATATTTTTTAAATATAAAACCCCCCAAACCCGGATATCAGCTCCTCCTGGCTGTCTAACAAGTGTGATATACAACAAAACATAATTAATATGTTAAAAGGCAAAAGGGGGAGGGAAAGAGCAAGACACTCGTCCTCCCGGCAGAGCTCTTCCAGCACCCTGTTCCCAAACAGGCCAATGAATTTTGGAGATAGTCAGCACCTCCCTGAGGAAAACA
>JAWWLV010000021.1:19274360-19287238 GCA_035041135.1 Platyrinchus mystaceus | reverse complement strand
TGCAGAAAGTGTAATTCACTATTCCATCAGCTCAGAACAGCAGGAAATAGAAGTTCCACCCCTGCTGAGCCCATTTCTGCAGTGATCAGACATACAGAGAAACAGATACCCAAGTGAGGAAAACTGGATAAGCTTAAAGCTTTACTTTGTCAAGGGCTTGACTTCAAGGCCACAAATTCCCTATATTTTTTAAATATAAACCCCCCCAAACCCGGATATCAGCTCCTTCTGGCTGTCTAACAAGTGTGATATACAACAAAACGTAATTAATATATTAAAAGGCAAAAGGGGGAGGGAAAGAGCAAGACACTCGTCCTCCCAGCAGAGCTCTTCCAGCACCCTGTTCCCAAACAGGCCAATGAATTTTGGAGATAGTCAGCACCTCCCTGAGGAAAACATTTACCTCTTTAGCGTGCCGGAGTCCTCTTTCCCAGGCACTTTCTGTGGGAGGGTCTGGAGGAGGTGGAGGTAAGATTTCATCAACCACTGGCCCTCCCTGTCAGAAAAGTGAGGAAAGGAAGAACACGGAACTTGAGTTAGTTTTAAGTAGCAAACTTAAGCTTTGTAAAGTTACCTCTGAGTATCTCCAGATACTTCAGAGATTCCTCAGCAGGATATAGCTGGGAAACACATAGAAAATTATTTCCCTCTATAAGCAACTCCAAGACCACCTTTTAAAGATCACATATCTAATTATAGATTGAATTTTGCTGAAGTATTAGCTCAAAAAAAATCTTCACTTCTCTTAGAGCAGGAGGAAAGTCACAGAATCATGGAATGGTTTGGGTTGGAAGGGACCTTAAAGCTCATCTTGTTCCACCCCCTGCCATGGAAGAGACACTTTCCACTAGACTGGGTTGCTCCAAGCCCCATCCAACTCAGCCTTGAACAGCTCCAAGGATGGGGCAGGTGGTGCAGAATTCCATAAAAGAAGTCCATACCCAAGGGTTGGCTGGCATCAGAGGGTGAGGGCCGATGGGAGGGGCTCCGTTGGGGGAGAAGGGCTCAGGCTTGGAGATCAAGGAGTAGTTTCCTTTGTCATTCACCCCGGGGTGAATAAACCGACAGTTCATGCCCCAGGTACAGTGACCTGTGGGAACACAATGCTGTTAGATCCCTGTTTGCTGTCAGCCAGCATCTCTTCAGCCCCACAGCCATTAAAAAACCCACCAACCATTTAAAATCTATCAAGGAGCAGTGTTGTTTGAGAGATCTGACTTTTCTTGTCTCCAACTTTGTCAAGATTTACCTGTTTTCACACACGTGGAAAAACACTCATCATCCCCCACCTTCCCAGAGAGGACAAATAAATCCTGACATAGATGGATGAATGTACAAGAGTCTTATTATGGTGGGGAGAAGGGATGGATGGATGGACACACACCATTAATTAAATGCAGGAATGAGCTTATGAGCTCCTCAAGTCTTGTTAATGGCAAACACTTCCAATTAGGAGCTTTATCTGACACAGAAAAACTGAGGGCAAAGACAGCACTAGAGTGCATCCCAAATAAACAGCTCTCTGGAGAGGCAGGCAGTAGAATCATGGAATGGTTTGGGTTGGAAGGGATCTTAAAGGGATATCATTCCCACTCCCTGCCGTGGGCAGGAACACCTCCCACAAGTCCTGTCCAACCTGGCCTTGGATGCTTCCAGGGATGGGGCAGCCACAGCTTCTCTGGACAACCTGTGCCAGGGCCTCACCACCCTCACAGGGAGGGATTTCTTCCCAATATCCCACCTGACCCTGCCCTCTGGCAGTGCCTGAGACTGAAGTGTAGGGGCTGAAACACTTTACCCTGCCATGGGGCTCTGCCAGCTATGTCAAGGTGGCAGAAGCTCTGCAAGACACTCAGGCCATAGCCACAGCAAGGACAAAACTCCCAATGCCTTCCCATTCCCACGTGAGCAGCACCTGCCCTCCCCAGTGACAGCCCTGCCTTGAGGAGTGAGCAGGAGCAATATTCCCTGACCTGATGCCAAATCAAAGCACAACAACAGGGGCAGATCCTGCAGCCTGAACTTTGACCTTGGCAAATATTCCAGGCTCCACGAGGTGTGTGTCACGTTAAAGCATCAGGAACAAACAGCTCTCCCTGCCCAGGGACTTCCCAGTTCCACCAGCAGCACCAACACATCTGTGTCTCAGCACAGGCACCACATTTGCCACCAGAGGACATCCAGGAAGCCAACGTGGGATATCTGATGGCCACGGCTCTGGAAACCCCCACATTGCACAGGCCACTGATGCAAGGAACGGAGACTCCACCCTGGGCCCCACCCTTCTTTTCATTTCAGATTTTCATGAATTGTCTCAAGGGAGATTGTAAATAAAAGCAAACAGATGAGCAAACACTGAGATGAATCTGAAGGAAGTGAGAGCTATAATCAGTTTAAATAAGACAAGTTTTATAAAACCTGGTCTCTATACTAAAAAAAAGGCAGGATAGCCTAAGACAGCTGCCATACAGTTGCACAAACTGTAGGGAATGTCCTATTAAGAGGAATTACAAAAAACTAGAATCATGTAATGGTTTGGTTTGGAAAGATCTTAGAGCCCACCTCATTCCTCCCACCTGCCATGGGCAGGGAAACCTCCCACTAGACCAGGCTGCTCCAAGCCCTATCCAACCTGGCCTTGGGCACTTCCAGGGACGGGGCTGTAACCACCTCTCTTCTATTCCAAAAACACCAGCAAGTTTTCCTTTATTTGCCTCATCTAGGCCTTTTTGCATAGAGGTGGGTCTATGTAAATTCAGCACTGGCCACCAAGGAACAGGAAGGTGACACTGAGGACGGCCGGGGCAGAATTTATCACGTAAGAGCAGCTTAATTGGTGAACAAAACCCAAACAAGAAAAAATCCAGCCCCTTTGGTTCCCTCCCAGCACCACAGTGTCGTTACCTTTCATGAAGAACCGGCAGGTGGGACGTGGCCTCACTTTTCTGTCGTTGGGGTCTTTGACTTCTCCTTCCTCCAAGTCATCGTCCTGGAACAGACAGACAAGCTGACATTTCATGTGGTGCATTTTCTGCAGCGACTTGACATTTCACAATATGCTCAAATATCAGTCGCTGAAAACACACCCTGGAGCAAAGACACAAGAGAAAAACAATATAAAGTTACAACAAATCCCCTGAAGCACCTTCATGATGTGATGCTAAAAACAGGGAGATGCAACACTTATGGTGTTTCAAAGGTTAACAGCACAGAATCACAAGATCATCCAGGCTGGAGAAGATCTGCAGGATCATTGAGTCCAACCCGTGACTGATCCCCACCTTGTCACCCAGTCCAGAGCCCTGAGTGCCACGTCCAGTCATTCCTTGGACACCTCCAGGGATGAGGATTCCACCACCTCCCTGGGCCGACCCTTCCAATGCCTGACCAGCCTTTCCATGAAGAAATTCTCCCTGATGTCCAACCTGAACCTCCCCTGGCCCAGCTTGAGGCTGTTTCCCCTTGTCTTGTCACTGGCTGCTTGGGAGCAGAGGCCTTCATGTGTTTGGACATCCTGAGGCTGCACCACAGATCAAGATTTTAAGCTGCATCATTTTATCTGATATATTAAAGGCTCAAAATCACCCATGGATCAAGATCTTTCACCTCAGCTGGCCAAGCCTCACTGTGTGCTTTGAGCTGACAGCAAATCCACTGCAGTTAGAGGCAGCTTCCTATTTTTTGGGGTGAAATGAGCTAAATTTTGTCACCTTTCCTTCCCAAATCCTTCAGAGCCTTTAAACTGGACTGTCCCCTCTCAACACTTCTGCCATCCCTGTTTAGCTTAAGCCAATTCCTTCTGGTCATTGATTTAAAGTATAGAGGAGTATTCCTTCATTTAGGCAGTAACTCAGTACAGACACCACACATCCATCTATACACCAAATTCTGAAGGATAACTGCTGTTACAATAAATTAATTATAAAATTATAAGATGCTTCCCTATAACACCGAGTGACAATCCCAGAATCATGGAATGGTTTGGGATGAAGCGGCCTTAAAGCTCACCCCGTTCTACCCCTTGCCATGGGCAGGGACACCTTCCACTAGACCACGTTGCTCCAAGCCCCATCCAACCTGGCTTTGGACACTTCCAGGGATGGGGCAGCCACAGCTTCTCTGGGCAACCTGCACATAAGCTTTTCAGGTTAAGTCACACACATTTTTCCAGTCCTCTCCAGCACATACTTGACACCTTCCCTTCCACTCCTCAGCTCCACACAGGAGTTGTGAACCAGCTCAAACAAAACTCTGTGTCATCCCCAGGCACAGCAGCCCCAGGAAGACATTCTGGGAGCTGGAGGTTGCTCCAAGATTAAGAACCACAGGGAACCAGTGCGAAATAACAAAACACCTCCAGAAGTTACTGGAACTTTAAAGCACCACCCTTTGCCTTTGTTCTCCAGGGAAAAAAAACAACCTTCCCTGGCTTTGTTAGGCTGCACCTGGAAAGACAAAAGGAGCTGGTGATGCAGACAGCAAAGGTATAAAGAGAGCTGTCAGAGGTTATCAGGGAAGGAAATCAGGTTTTTAGGATAAAAGACACCCAGGTCTTCTCTCTCTTTGCTTCCATTTCTCTGTTTCCAGCACTTGAAACACATCTGGAGAGGGAGAATCTGGATGGGCCTTGCCTGTGCCTGGCAGTCACAGCGACAGCAGTTTTCTGTGTGGAAAAGATGAGGAAAATTCCCTGCTTTGATCAATTTAGCAGCTGGAAAGGAAGAAAAACCCATCACTTGGCTGTAGATAAACAAAGGATCGACAGAAAGGTGGGTTAACAGCCTCTCCTTCTGCCTTCCCGAGAGCCAGACACGGAAAGCTCTCCTGAACAGCAACAGATTTAAAAGCCCACACTTATATTCCAATTAAAATTTGCATTAATATTCCTCTCCCTCCATGCCAGGAGTCTGAAAGCAGAATAAAATGCAGAGATCCCCAAAGCTGGGCATGGCATTCAGTGATCCATGAATGGAATAACCAGCTCCACTTTGCTGCTTTCAAAAGAACTGTGTGAAGTCTTGAACAAAAGGGGAAGTATTTATTTCTGTGAGGTCTCCTTGGAATCAGGCAGCTGGGAATGCTGTTATGAGTTAATGTATGAAAACCAGGGTACAGATTCATCTTGTGCTTTGTAAGGACAGCGCTCTCAGGAATGCCCTGGACTCTAAAGGAAAGCATTCATATTTTAATCGAGGAGCAGCCATGGACTCAGGACTCCAGGAATTTTTTTTCCACCCCACAACGCACTGGAATTCCTTCTAACTCAATCAGAAACACAAAAAACCTTTGGAGAACACATGTTTAAGAAAATCACCTGCCAGAATGGGCACAATGAAGGAAAATTCCATAATTTTTTAAAGTAACTGAACTTGTCAAAGCACCATTAAGAGTAAAAAATACACCAAATATGATTCTTCATTAAAAAGGGGGAAGGGTCTCTCCAGTGAGGCTCCATGAGCTTTCCAAGCACATGGCCAGGTCAGATACATAGGAGTGGGGACTGAAGGACACACCATATACCCTCCTCAGCTGAGAAGCCCCACCACTGACCCCTTCTACACTCCACTGCTTCCTTGCCCGTCTCCAGGATATTCCCACAACTTAGTCCAGCTGTGCAGGTCCAGTTTTGGAATGGAGAGGCAGCCAGATGCTCTGAACCAGCAACTTCCCTTTGCACTCCCACTAATCAGACTGAATTCTAGACCAGGAGCCCACAGGAGGGTTTTTACTGCTGGAATCACTTTGTCCTGTTTTCATCTGCCAAAACTGGTATTAAGCTGCATTAAACAACTGCTGTACTGCAGAGTTTCCCACCTGAAGGCAAACGTGGATAAAGATGGTATTTTCCCTAATTCCCATGGCAATTAAATCCCATTTTTGATATTTTTGAATAGCTGTATTTGTTCAGGGCTGTGAAACAGGACTGCACATCCCTGAACACATTCCTGAACCATGTGTTAGGTGTTTTCCAGAAAGCCCAGCACCTTCCATTCCTCTTCCACACATCCAGATGCTGCTAGATCCCAACAAACAGCCCAGGCTCAGGGGTCTCCCACACACACCTGATGATCTGAGCACCACAGCCACTCCACAGCATCAAATCTAAACTGATGAGGCAGCTCATGGACACCTATCCGTGGCTCAGGGATTTGCTGGCAGCATCATTCCCAAGTCCTCTGGGAGCTGAGGTGGAACAGTTTCCTAAAGCACAGGAGCCCTTTCATATCCAAAGGGAACAAAGCTCTTTTGGGATGCCTCTGACAATATTTGGCACAAAGCTTTGGGACAGCACATGGACCAGGGCTTGGTCCACGGAGTGGTCTTACCTCCAGGGAAAAGGGTGTTCCTGGCACACCTGGGACACAGCTAACACGGATATTCCTGTCACAGGAAGGAATTGCAATCTGGGAGCCACACAGCTCTGAAACACGAGCACAGGTCTCTCCCTGCAGGACTCTGCCCACCTCCTACTTACATCAATTTCTCCATCATCAATTTCTCCATCATCTTCTTCTTTCTTCTTCTCCTTGAGGGAATCCTGGCCATCCTTTTCATCATCACTTTTGCTGCTGGATTTTTTCTCATCTTCAGCGGCATCATCTCCTTTCTCCTCTTCCTCATCATCCTCCCCAGCAGCTTTCTCCCCGTCCTCCTCTGCAGCAGCAGCGTTGGGTTCCTCGGGCACTTCCTCATCATAGTCCAGCTCGTGCTCATCCAGCTCCCGGGTGACTGAGGACGCTTCGTCTCCGAGGTCATTGGTCCTGTCTTCCTCCTCTCCTTTCCGGGGCCGAGGGCTCTTCAGCTCCACACTCTGCTCGTTGGCGTCGGATTCCTGAGACTTGGCCTCGCTCAACCGATCCTCCTCATCCGAATGGTTCTCCTCCTCCCTGCGGCTCAGTCCCCTGCCTGGATCCTCCTCCTCGCCCAGGACACTGCCTTGTCCCCCCTCTCCATCGAGTTCCCGGTCGGAGCCGCTCTCCTTCAGGACTTCCTCATCGGAAAGCTGCTGGTCCTCTTCCTCAGGAGAGCAGGGGTTTCGCTCAGGGCTGTCGGAAACATCCATCAGTACCCAAAGGTCTGCAGGGGGAGAAAACAACTCTGGTTATGGGGAAAGACTGGGAAATCAAGGAAGGCTCACCTTGAAGGGCTTGTTCTCCTGTGTTTTGCCTCCCAAAGAAGGAAAAAGTTGTTTGAATTCCTGAAAAGCCAGGTTGGATGGGGCCCTGCCAGAGGTTGCCCAGAGAAGCTGTAGCTGCTCCATCCCTGGAAGTGTTCCAGGCCAGGTTGGACGGGGCTTCAAGCAACCTGGGATAGTGGAAGGTGTCCTTGCCCAAGGCAGGGGGTGGAACCAGATAAGATTTAAAGTCCCTTCCGTTCTGGGATTCCATGAATTTATGAATGTGGTTTCTCACAGCATCTTCACGAATGAAACACAGTTTAAATTGCACAAAGAACTGATTCCAATATTGTCCCAGCGTGGGGTGTGCTACCCTTCACATACAACCACAGAGCTTGGGGTTGGGATTTTACAGAATGGGACTGGAAGGGACCTTTAAGCTCATCTTGTTCCACCCCCTGCCATGGGCAGGGACACCTTCCACTAGACCGGTATCTAACTATGCTCTACTCAAGCCCTCAAAGCTGCACAGGTATCAAAACAACTAACTGATAAACACAAGGATGATCTCAATATCAACAAGGCCCAGAGAAGCAGAAAAGTCACATTTTGAGCTTCTTGCCAGTTTCCTTTTGTTTCTCTGCACATCTGAAATTGGTTCTTGCTCACGAGTTTTGATTTCCTGACAAATTCAAAGCCAAATTAAAGGCATCAGTTCCCTCCTGGTGCCAGAGGTTCGAGCAGTTCAACAGGACATATTTGAAGCAAATTATACCCTTAGTGAGCACACAAAGCCTGATGCCGAGTTCATAAATCCTTGGACAAATTGTTATTGGCTTCCAGAGCGAGTTTAGAGCAGGGATTTTAATTGCCCAAGTGGCTGAGAAGTTACTTTGTGTGAACACGAAGGTCAGCCCAGAGAGGCCACCAGAAACATCAAAGCTGTCAGGGGCACGTGGATTCAGGAAATTTGTTCTCTGATTTCTTGCAAATAAGCAGCACCAAAACAAAAAAGCATTTAAGTGAAGCACATGCTTTTTTGTGTTTGACATTAAGACCATCAGAGGGATGTTTTGCCCACCAGCTCAGGTGATGAGGATAAAATATTCACCCCCACAGCAGCTATTAAAGCTCTGATAAAAACCCAGAGCATCCGTCAGTTGTAATAATTTCCTATTAATTTCCATCAGCAGAAATGATAAGAAACACAATAAATGATGGCCTAAGCGAAAAGGGTTCAAAAAATCCAGGCAATGGGGTTTTTTTGAGGTGTATTTCCCTGGATTCACAGCAAGTTTCCCTTTGACAACAGGATTTACAACCTCCCTGCTGCCTCTCTCTGCATTTAAATTTCCTCCATTACCTCTTATTCCAAATTATTTTGGGGAGAGCTCAGCCAGTCTCCACAGGCTGTTGCTCCAAGTTGCAGGAAAAGATTCCCTAAAACCAACGAACCAAATGCCGGCTTCAGTCTGTACCTGCCCCAAAGCAAAGCCAAGATGTTTAAAGGTAAAATCAGCAGCAGGAAAAAGCCTGGGAGGTGGGAATTCAAAGGAAAACTGCCTGACTAATGGCAGAACAGGACAGCAAGTTTAATTCCAGCTTTAAGTGTGTGTCCTAAGTGCTGTCTCAGAATAATCTGCAAATCACATCCCAAATCTCTGAAATCCTGAGAGGTTTCTTTTGAGGAGATTTTTAATCTGCAAATCACAATTTATTCCAAATCTTTGTAACCCTGGAAAGTTCTTCTGAGGTGGTTTTTCAATCTGCAAGTCAAAATTTATCTCAAATTTCTGAAATCATAAAAGGGTTTTTTGAGTTTTTTTTTTTAATCTGGAAATCACAATTTATCTCAAATCTCTGGAATCCTGAAAAGTTGTTTTTGAGGGTTTTTTGGGGGAAATTGTTTGGGGTTTTTGTTCATTTGCGACTCTTTTTTATTGCTTTCTGCTTTCCTTTAGTTACACATAAAGACAAATATCAAGAAAACCCATGAAAAATGACTACATGGAAGTATTTAAATCAAGCAACACTGACTTAAGTGGCAGAGCAGAAACCCTCAGACTTCACCCTTCATCGTACACTTGGATTTTTTTGTGCCTTAAAACCAAACCAGTTTCTTCCTGTCTTCAAAACCAGTTATAAAGGCAAAAAATTAACTTCTCACCCAGAGATAAGATCATCTGACTTGTAGCTTAGGCAAGACAGAAATATAATACTACTTCTCAAGAGCAGCCTTTTATCTTTTAAAATCTTCAAAATTCAGGCAAAGCTGCCTCTGGTTCCAGCTGCACATCCCTTTCTGGTACAAAACTGGCTTCATTTGCTCAAAGTGTGTCAAGTATTCCTTTCCTGCATGTTTGAAGCCGCCTGGATCAGCACAGGGCACTGGGAATTTCATCCAGGCTCACAAACCCCTCATATTTCCAGCCTTTCCACGGTGAAGTTTTGGAGCAAATGCAATAATAAGGTGCATTTCCAGCCCAAAAAGTGTCTTTTCCTGTCTCTGGAATCACTTGCACAGGGCTCAGTGAGCTGAAAGCCTCTTCAAATCAGGTCACACGTTCTCAGAGAAGAAACTGAGGATTTAGCAGCTGAAATTCACAACCACCTTCCCTGGTGGGAGCCAGATGGCACTTGCTGTTCCCACAGGTAGAGCAAGACTCTCCCTCCAGCTGTTCCCTCTGGATTCTTGTGCCCCCAGCCAGTCTCTGTGTCCCTGCCAGTGCTGGGTTCCAAAATATAAAGTGGAGAAATCCCCTAAACAAGAGACCTGGGGCTTTATCCTCTTGTTTTTGAGTCAGGAAAGAGAAGCTTTTAATTACACAACTAAAGAGACAGAGCTGAAGTTCCAAAACGTGAGCTCTGGAATATTTCAAATTAGGGAATGAAGCATTAATTGCTCCTTAATTGATCAGTGTTTCATGGCTTGCACAAGGTGGAACAGAGATGCTCCTTCTACTGCCCATCCTCCCCTTCAAGGACCTGGATGCACCAAGGAAATGTCCAATTTCTTCCCACTAAAGTCTCATAGTTTTACTGGAAATATTTAAAATTACAGATTTCCCCCTAAAAAGGGGAGGAGAAAATTGAGGAGATGCCACAGAAATTTAAATTCATCTACTTCAGTTCCTTTATAACACATTTTTTCCAAAGCTTAATGATATCCAAGACTTCTTAAGTTAAAGCACAGCACTGAGATTAAGAAGCCTTTGACAGGGCTCTAAAAGCAGTGAGAGAAAAGCCCTTTGCCACTTAAGTTGCTTTTTAAACCTCCACTTCAATATTGAAAGTTAATCTCAGGATACATTTTAAATAATATTTTTAACCTTACACTTCTGCCTGTTGATTTGTCCAAGGCCAAAAGGAGAGGAGTCAGAGCTGGAATTCTGAGCAGCTCTTTTTGCGAGATCAGGCCCGACTCCTTCACTCCTGTCAATTAAACAGCACCAAAAGGTGTAAAACTAGAAGGAAGAAATTCCAACCGGTTTTGGACCTGTACCTTGGACACTAAGCCACTGCAGGGCTGGAATGGATGATCCTGGAGGTCTTTTCCTTCTGGATTTCTGGCTCTCAACACTGCCTGGCGCTGGCAGGAGGCGCAAATCCTGCTCCTTATTGCTCTGTGCTGTTCTGGTTTCAGTTAAAACTCATTAAGAAGTTTGAGCAGCTTCTCCAATTAAGCCAAATTTAAGCTTCACGTACAACTAACTGACCTGCTGCTGCAGGTGCTAAATTGGGAGCAGGTGAACTGGAATCAGTATGGAAGGGATGGCAGCACCTAAAGGATAAACCTGTGAGTTGTGAGGGATTTGGAACAGCCACCAAGGAAAAAACACTCCTGGGAAACATTATTTCCATTCATTAAATTCCTTCCTCCATGGCTGAGCCTTTACATAGTGAATAAAAAGCTTTTCCCACAAATTTTTACCCAATACACCTTGGATATAATATGGGAACTGATGGTTCCAGCACCTCTGGTGGAGCAGGAAGGCACCAAGTACCTATAAAAACCTGGAGCTCGACAGAGCCACCAGCTGCAGCCTTAAATCCTGCAAATTTTCACGAATATGGCAAGAACCAAGTGCATTCCCAACTTCTGTCCCTTCCAACAGTGACCTCACAGCCCTGGGGGGCTCACAGGATGGATGGAAAGTTAAGAAGTGAGGAAGCCCTTTGTTTCAGGCTGAAATCTTTGAGATAAGATAAAACCACAGCATAAAAACAGTGAAATAGCTAATGCAAAATGGAAATGTTCCTGTTAATCAGATCCATGGAATCCAGGGGCTAAAGCAGAGCAGAAGTTCTGGAGCAGGGTCTAAGTCCAGCCAGGAAAAATGAGGGAGCTGAGAAGAGTGAATGGGAATGTGCTGACAGGACAGGTGAAGAAAGAAAGAAAGGCAGCACAAAAGATTTAGGGAACAAAGACCTGGTAAAACTGAGACAAAGCAGAAACAAAGGGCAGGAACCACCATAGGGAAAAACATGGAAGAGCAGCAACAACAGGAGGAGAAGGGAACGAAGCGCCTCAGGATCCAGGAAAGGAGCAACATGAAACTTCCGTAGAACAAGAGCAAAACTAGTCCTGCCTTGATGGAAACTTGGGTCGTTAACAGGGTTAATTAACCAAAACACACATTTCTCTGCCATCCTGAGACAGCTTCAACTTGGAGGATGCACAGGAAACTCAGCAGCTGCCAGGGAAGCTTTTAATGCAGAAGACTGAGCTGTCTTTTAGTATTAACTTCAGAGAACTGTTCGGGGGAGCTGAGTTTTACAGAAGAGCTGCAGAGCTCCAGTGTGGAATGTTACCCGTGGCTTTGTGTCAGGCAGACTCGGAAACACGAAGGGAAAAGCAGCTGGAATTTGTTTTCACAGCGTAACTGATTTTCCTACTGCTCCTTCCTGCAGCAAATGCTCATTTTGAGTTATCAGTGCCTCAGGGAAAGAGAAAGCCAGCATGGTTGTACCTGTGTCCTGCAGGATTTGTGGATAATCCCACTGAAAAGGCTAATTGTACTCAGACACTGGATCAGCAGTTTGGCCAAGAGTTGTCTGGGTTAGACTGTGACCCTTTTCCTGAGTGCAGGCAAACCTTCAGAAGGCCAGGGGAAAGAATTCCCACCTTGGAGATGCTGCTCTTGCTACAGCTCTGGGAAGAGACAACTCACCTCAGAACTGACCCCACGGGTGATGGAGCCCCAAAATAACTTTAGAGCTAACCCCATGGGTGATGGACCCCCAAAATCATCTCAGGACTGACCCCTCAAGTGAGAGACCTCCAAACACACCTCAGAACTGACCCCAACCCCCCAAACCCATCTCAGAACTGCTCCCCACGTGTAGCTGATGCTGTTGTGTGTTCCCCACTTTGCCTCCCCACCCCGGCCCCCCCTCACCTCACAGGGCCTCCTGCCAGGCTGGGGGTCCTTCTACTGTGCCCCCCGGGCCGGGGCTGCTGGAGATCTCCCTGTTCCCACCTGCCTGGGGAGGGAGAACAGTCAGGGCCGTCCAGACCCCCGGGGTCTGACCCCCCATCCAGGAGTCACCCACCCCCCACCCCAGCCCCCCCCGGGCTCTGCCACAACACCCATCCCAAACCACGGCTCCCCCCAAAGCCGGGGGCGCCCCTCCCCATTCACCATCCCAAAGGAACAGGTGGGATTCACTGCTCACCCCTCCCCCCAAATTCCCTCCGGACTCCCCCCGGCCGCCCCAGACCCCCTGTCTCCAGGGGCGCCCCCCTACCCCGGTCGCCCTC
>JAWWLV010000021.1:19234177-19257876 GCA_035041135.1 Platyrinchus mystaceus | reverse complement strand
AGAAAAAGCTCAGGGAAGATGAGAAGGAGAGAAACTTCCTGGCTTCCCTCCTGATGGTCACCTGGTGGTGTGACCCCGTGCCAGGGCCCATCTGTCCCTGCTCTGTCCCCACTCATGGACCTCATCCCAAGGTGTCCCAATCCGCTGGGTTCTGCCATCCCAAGAAGGTCTCTCTCCCCCCAGGGGTCCTCATCACAAGGGGGTCCCCATCCCAGGAAATAAATGGGACCTGTGCCCACAGGGCTGGGGACAGGAATAAACACTGGGAGAAAACACTATAAGGCATTCAGGATAGATGGCAAGGTAGAAAACTTCTTGGGTTCCCTCGGGCTGCCAGGGTGGCAGGACCCCTGTGCCAGGGACCCCCTGTCCTTGCTCTGTCCCCTCTGATGGGGCTGCCGGGACCCCCCAGCCCTGCCCAGGCTGGTGCCAGGCAGCGGGTGGGGTTGGCACTGGGGGGAGGGGGGGGGCAGGAAGCCAGAGAAGGAGAGGAAGGGGAGGGAAGGGGCCCCTGGAGCCGATGCAGAGGGTTGATATCCCCTCCGGAAAAGGGGAGGGGACCACATGGGGGGGTCACCGCCACAGCCCCGAGCGCCTATGGGGGGAAGGGGGACCCCTGGGGGGTACTCAGATGGAGGAGGGGGGCCCAAGCCCCCAAACCCAACAGTCCTTGGATCCACTCAGGGCAGAGCAGCAAGGCAGTGAGTGACTGACAGCTGTCAATCACCACAAGTCTGGCAGCATCTCCCTCAGGGCTCTCACCGCAAGAGAGCAAGATATTTTTCTCCTTCCCAAAGGAAAATGGAAAGGAGAATGGGGACAGAGCGGGGGACACTGCCTGTACCTCTCAACAGCCTCTGGCATTGCCTGACACAGGGATGTCCCTGTCGGCCTCTGGGAAAGGCTGGTCTGGATGTCCCCAACATTGTCAGTGTCCCCAAAACAGTCTGAGTACCCCCCACACTATCAGTATTCCCAAAACAGACTGAGCATCCCTCTACCCCAGCCGGGTCCTCAAACTGGTCTGATCATCCTTCCACTCAGCAATGTCCCCAAACCACTCCGAGCATCCTTGCACCCTATCAGTGTCCTCAGACTGTTCCCTCCACCCTACAATGACCCCAGGCCCTGCAAGGGCAGGGACTTGTGGGTACAGACCCCAGCAGAGACAGATCCCCTTTCATGTCCCAAATCAAGGACAGGTGCCACCACCACTGCCGGGATCATTTCCATCCTGACGCCAAACATCCCGGTGCCTTTGGCACATGCCTTTGCTGGACACAAGTCAGGCAGGGGGGGATTTCAGGGTCCTGGGGACACCTTGATTTTGGGGGGTTGTGGGGCTAATTCCCTGAATCCCAGCTTCCCCCCATTCCCCAGCAATCTACCACAAACACAACTATCTGCTGCTCAGCTCCCAGCAACAAAACGGAATAGCTGGAATAATTTTTCCCACCCACACTTACCAGGGTGGAGGGGAAGGGGGAGTGATGGGGCAGATGTGGCAGGGGCCATGTCTCCCCCCCCCGGACGAGCCGTCCCCCCTCATTGTGCCCTGCTCACCCTGATAATAAACCTTGAGGTTTCCAGACAAACTCCGGGCAGCCGGAGATTATTGAAGCAGGAGACGTGGCACAGATAAACACAACTGAAGGGGACAGGGAGGAGAAGGAAAGGGGGAGGGGGAGGGAAAGGGGTAAAAAAAGGAGTTTGGAGTTTTAATTAGATGCACCAAAAAAACCAGGAGTTGGTCTGTATCCTCTAGATACCCTGCACAGAGGGTGGGAGGTGAGGATGGATTTGGGGGATCAGGAAACGTGCCTCTGCTGGGCACTGTAATTAACCCAGAGCCATTGTTACTGCCCAGAGTAAATATTAATAGTGAATTAGTATTTAATAATTATTAATTATTAAATAAAGCCCAAACAGGCAAGACAGCAGCAGGGGTTGGGGTTCAGCAAGGTGGAACCCCAAATAGAGAAGCTGATGCAGGGAAGGGGGTGAGGAATCCCCTGGAAAGGTGGTGGGACACAGCTGGGGGGATAATGCAAAAGCCACCCTGGGTTTGGCCCCAGCTCCTCCATCCCATACCATTCCTATCAGTGGCCCGTGGTGTTCCCACAGGGACAAAAGCAAAAAGCTTCATCCCACCTGGCAGAAAGGTGAGAGCCATCCAGAATTCCCAGGGGGTGAAGCCTCCCAGCAGCTCCCAGTGGGGATTCTCCAGTGGCTTGTAATGTGGTTGAGCAGCCTGTCCCTCATGGGGGCTCTGCTCTGCTTCATTCCTGCCCCAACTTCATGTGAAATTTGTTGGAGCTTTTCATCTTATTCCCCTGGGAAAACAGGCTGGAATTGGTGAGGTTGGCTGGGCAGGGATGGGACAGCCCCAGGACGGGAGTCAGAGCCAGTGAGTGCTCCTGAAATCCTCTGCTACCAGCCCTCCTCCAGAAAAACAGAGAAGAATGGGAAAGATGGAACCCAGGGGAATGGCTGGCAGGGCTGTGGTGAATAGTTTGGGGGAATTTGGGATGGTGTGGGGGAATCTGGGGAGGACGGCCCTATCTCCAGCCCCACCAGAGGACAGAAAGCAAAGCATGTCCATGCTCCATCCTGGGATCCCGTTGGGAAGCAGAACCAAGTCAGGGTGCCCCAGCACCCTGGAGGAAGGGGTGGCACATTTGTAAAGGCTCCCAAGTTGAGGACTGGAGCCTCCAATTCCTGGGAATTTGCCTATCAGCTGGGTGAGCTGCAGCCCCCTCCAGAGAACAAGGTCATTTCAAAGATAAACCAAAACCCTCCTTCTCCCTCCTGGCACATGGGGCCAAGGAGCCCCATGGTGAGGTCCTGGAATGCCACATCCCCTCCAGAACAGTGGGACGCACTTTGGGAGACCCAGACCACCAAACCACAGCAGGGGTGACCCAGGGACGCCCCCCCAAAAATCACCAGGGGAAGGCAGGAGGGTTGAACAAAGGCAGACCCGGCCCCCACCCTGCACGTTGCATCTTCGCAGCTGCCATTGCTGACACACGGCGGATCCTGCCAGATAAAAAAGAAAATTCAGGCTGCTCTGAGTTTCCCTTTTCGCCAGCTCCATCCCTGATAAGTGCAGAGCCTGCAGAGCTCCTGATAGACGGGCTATCGCGGCGGTTGGTGCGAAAGGAACACCCTATCGCTGCGGCATCGCCGGACCGCCATCAACTCCCCGCCACACCGAAATTAATACCACTCCAATTACCAGAATAGAGATGGGCTGGGAGAGGGCGATAATAAAATCTCTTTTACATAAAGAATGCAAATAACCCGCTCGGCGAGGGGAGGGGGGAAGGGAGGCACCAGGGCCACAGCCAAGGTGTCGTGGTTCCTTTTGGGAGCCTGTGGCTGGTGGTGCTATTGGGACGAGGGGCTGCGTGGTTTGGTGATTCCCCTGGGAATGGGGGCACCCACGGGGTTGGTTTCACAGCCCCCTCCCTCCCTGCACCAGGATACCAGGAGCATGACGGTGCCGGGGGCAAAGGGCTGGGGAGCAGATAAGGAGGAGCCGGGGGTGGCCTCGCAGCTCCTTCCTGCCCGGCACGCAGGAAGGGCCGGGATATCAGCAGGGCCGGCGAGAGCTTCCCCTCAGATGAGGCGGGAAGGGGGAGCAGGGCCAGGGCTCCACGCTGGGCCGTGGGGATTTCGGCAGCTGCCGGAGCATGTGTGCTGGCAGCCGGCACTTCCCAGGGCTCCTCCATCGCCCAGCCCATGCCAGAGGCTGTTTGCCCTGGGGACACACTGAGACCTTCCCGTGGCATCCGTCACCAAAGGGCAATCACTGCCCTGAATCGGGGTCGCCCCTTCCCAACACACTGCTCCAAAACCAGATGCAAAGGCATTGCCTAGCTAGGAGCTCCCCTGGGAGGAGGAGGGTGTGGGCAGCACCAACAGGGCCCAAAATCTGGCACATCCACCCTTCGGGGTCTCAACCCCCCAGGTTCCATCCCCATCCACCTGCAGGAGCTATTCCCAGTGGACAGGCACCCACAAACCCAATCAAGGAGCAATGGCCATAAACTAAACCACAGGAAGTTCCACCTCAACATGAGGAAGAACTTCTTTCCATTGAGGGTGGCAGAGCATTGGAACAGCTGCGCAGGGAGGGGGCAGAATCTCCCTGTCTGGAGACATTCCAAACCCACCTGGATATGTTCCTGTGTCACCCGCTCCAGGTGACCCTACCTTGGACTAGATGATCTCCAGAGGTCCCTTTCAACCCCAAATACTCAGTGATTCTGTGAATCTGAGTGGCAGAGCCCTGTAACCCTGTGGGTTTGGAGATAGGGGGTGATAGGGCATGGGGTACCCACAGGGCACGTCGGGCCTTGCCAGGCTGCCCTGGTGCCGGCGGCCCCGGCACGGAGATGCCGGCAGGGAGATAGAGGCTGAATTTGCTCCTTGGGGTTTTGATAATCATCACGAAACCACGCGAGCATAGCTCTTGTGGTTGCCAGGAGGTTTGCGGAGTGCCCTGGTGCGACGCAGGACGGGTCCAAACCCTCCCTGTGCCAGGGAAGGTGATGCCAGATGGGGGGATGGCATCCCTGCTGCTCCCAGCTTGGCTTTTAATGGCCCAGCAGCACCTCGGAGATGTGGGGGACGACAACCACCTCCTGCACTCCTCTCCAGCAAAAGTGCTGCTGTTTGCAGCCTGCCCAGCTCCCAGTGCTCTCAGTCCTTCTCATACTGCTGTTTAGAAGAGGTGAATGCTTGGGGACTGCTCCAGCCCACAATCCAGTCAGGACACTGAGACAGAGTGGGATGACTGGCTGCACACCAGGGACTCACCTGGCCCATTCCATGTGTCCAGCTCCTGTGAGTTTTCTCCAGGATCTGGCTTCTCCGGCTCCTTTGGACTTTCTGGAACGTCTCTAGACTCTGCAGCAGGAGGGGGAAGGCAGCAGGTCACAAGCAGGGAATTTCAGAGGCAGCATTCCGGGGGGATTGGGACCACCGCACTAGTGACACCCCAGGACTGGGATCATCTTGAGGAAGCACATAGGGGGATTCCCAGTGTCCAAACCTCTACCTCCCCTGGGGGTGACCCAGCCAAGTCCACCCTCACATCCACCCCAAGGATTTCCCAACCCACCTCCCAAAAACCTGCCACCTCCCTCTCATCCTGCTGCGGTCCCACGTCACCCAGCTCAGCCCCACTCCCATCACGGCTCTATTTGTGGCGTATTCATAGCAACTTGATAACAATTATTTTCTCCATTAACTGCTGCTGGAGATGGGCTGATAAAGCCAATCTGCATATGACAGTGTGGAAGATTAGTGCCCAAAGTACATGTTTGCCTTGGCGTCCCGGGCGGATAACCAGCACAGAGCCCAATCGATCGGCGCCACCGCGAACGCCCAGGGGTGACGTCACCAGCATTGGAGATTATTAATACAGGTGATAAGCGGAATGATTAACATCAAATAAATCAATCACCGGGTATAAAAGTCCTATTATTTTTGGCTATAAATCAAAGTGCCTGGCATATCGATTTTTATCCATCGCGCTGAAAGCTTTAGTGGCCGTTATTGCTGCTCGGCGTTATCTCTGCTATCACCTCTTTATCGAGGCAGGCCAGTGCCAGGTGCAGCTCCGCGCCCCAGCTCCCGGCTCCGAGCCCCCAGCCCGGCTCCCCCATCAGATAAGAGCCGCTCGCTTCCTCTGCTGCTGAGCAAAGTTTGCCAGGAGACCTCGCTGCTCCAGATATCGGGGTCCCTTCCCTGCTCCAGTGATCAGGGTCTCCTCCCTGTCCCAACTATCAGGCTCCCTTCCCTGCCTTGGCTATCAGGCTCCCTTCCCTGCCCTGGGTATTGAGGTCCCTTCCCTGCCCTGATTATCGGTCTCTCCTTGCCCCGATTATCAGGGGTCCCTTCCCTGCCCCAAATATCGGTGTCCCTCCCTGTCCTGGCCCCTGGGGTTCCTTCCCTGCCCTTGCCCACCCCTGCCTCATCTACCAGGTCCCATCCCTGCGTCAAACACCAGGGTCCCTCCGTGTCCTGACTACTGAGGTCCCTCCCTGCCTCAGCTATTGGGATCCCTTCCCTGCCCCAGATATCAGGGTCCTTCCCTATCCCAATTCTCAGGGTCCTTCCCTGCCCCAATAGCGGGGTGCTGGTGTGGCTTCCTGGTGCATTGTGGCTTGGCTCCCCCAGTTTTGGGGGACACTTTGCCCCTCAAACACCACCAGCTGAAGGTAGTGGGGGTTTTTCAGGAGCCACGGCTGTGCCGGGGCCCAGTGGCTCCATGAGCCGGCGCAGCCTTGCCCCGGCACGGTTATCTCAAAGGGCACTGCAAACATTAACTGATTGGGATTTGCCCCCACCTCCACAGGAAGGAACTTAAAGGATATCTGGGGACTGTTTCAGCCTGGCCCTGAATCGCAGCCACCTTTGGGGTGCGGCACAGCTCAGCTCGGCACGGCGGCAGCTTGGCGGCAGCGTGGGCAGGAAGGCAGGAGACACAGCCCTGCGCCCCCAACCCATCTGTGGCACTGACAGTGCCAGCACCTGCAGCCTCAGGGGCTGCTCTGCACCCTGGGAGTACCCTGAGGGATCTGACTTTGCACCCCAAGGAGTCACTTTGTACCCAAAAGGATGCGACTTTTCCCTCCAAGGTGTCACTTTGCACCCCAAGGAGTCACTTTGTACCCCAAGGGGTAATTTTGAACTCCAGGGATGTAAATTTGCACCCCAAGGGGTTATTTTGCATCCTGGGTGGGGGAAGGAACTTTGTACCCCAAGGGAGCACTTTGCACCCCAAAATATAGGACTTTGCACCCCAGAGAGTCACTTTGCATCCCTGGGAGGGGTCACTTTGTTCCCCAAGGGACATGACTTTGGAGTCTGGGCTGCTCCCAGTGAGTCCTGAGGGTGCCCACAGGGACAGAGCACCCTAAGGACATGGGGGGGAGTCTCACTAAGTCACCAACCTCACAGGGTGGGTGGCTGCTTCGTTAGTTAATTTCCACCTTGTCCCACCAGCAGAGATGGTGTCCAGCATGCCCAACAGATTGCTCCGGTGGCAGAGCCCATCCCCATGGTGTGGGGACACCACGAGGAGCCCCTTGGCTCACCTTCACTGCCGGGGGGGCTGGAGGGGTCGTGCTCGGCAGAGCCCTCGTGGTCCGAGGTGGCCCCGTCCCTCTCCGAGGGGCTCTTCTCCCCCACTGGGCCGTCCTCGCCTTCCTCCATCGCTGCCAGGGAACCTTACGGGACACAGAGAGGGTGGTTAGGGGGGAGAACCATAGGGAAAAGCCCCCCAGTTGGGAAATTAGGATGCCAGTGCCTTGGGGGCCGGGAGGGGATGCCCTGCAGTTCTGCACATAATGGGGAGGGAAGGGAAGTGAAACCCCCTGCCTGGCCATCCCTGAGGTCCAACATCTCCCTGGGGTTCCTTGTCCATTTGCAGAGGTGGCCACTCTTCTGCTCCAGGTGTGTCCTGAGGGATGCCTGATCCCACCCAGACATCATGGGAAATGAGCCCCACACCTGCCTGGGAAAAGAGTAGGGTTCCCTTGTACCACAGGCACAGAGCTGTGGTATCACTCACGCTCCCACACAAAACCCCACCATCACCTGCCCCAAAAAGGGATCCCAGAGATGGTCCCCAACACCCCTTGTCTGGTGACACAAGGGGGATAATGCTGCAGGGACACATGGGGTACAGACAAGGCGCAAAGGGGGTGCATGCGGGGGACACCCCACCAGCCCTGCCATCCCTCTCAGCTGTTTCCATGGCAATGCAGCATCCCCAGCCAAGAAAGGCTGGACCAGCAGCACACATGGCTCGTGCCACGCGACGCCGCGGTGCCGGGGGCTGCCCGGTGCCCCATCCGGCACCGCCGGCACCGGGATCGGCGCAGGGACACCCCGTCTGCAGACCTCAGCTGCTCTCCGTGACTCCAGGCATGTATATTTACAGCAGGAGAACAAAGAGCCCATAATCTATACAAAGCAGACAACAATGAGCGTGAATAAAGAGGCTGCCGGAGAAGGGAAGGCAATTTATTCTAATTCTGCTAATTTCAGTTCCAGCACAATTAAAAAGGCTCTGATAATATTCAGAAACAATCGCTAGCTAACAAATCGTTTCTCTCGCTGTAAATGAAACATTGTTAGGCTAATTTCTTCTTTCACGCCTTCACGGCTCTTGGGCTTCTGATAAAGTTAACCCAACGCTCGCCTGCACCGTGGCTTGGCACCTCCAGCCTGGCCAGGGAGGGATGGATGGGGCTGGAGAGGGATGGCTGGGGCTGGGAAGGGATGGCTGGGGCTGGGATGGCGTGTGGCACCCACCCAAGGGTGCCAAAACCGGCCACATCCTGCCCTGAAACACTGAGGCCCAACCAGGAAGAGGATGGGGATGAGTTTGGGTGCTGTGGTATCGCCAACTGCCTACAGGGATGGTGGGCAGCCAACAACATCCTGGCACTCTGTCACTATATGGGTCCCTGGATGCATCCCGGGATGACCCACATCCCACCCTGAAACACTGACCCCCAGCCAGGAGGGAGATGGGGATGCTCCAAATAAGTCCGGATGGAATTTGGGTACCGTGGCGTCACCCAGTGTCTACATGGATGATGGTCGGCCAACATCATCCCAGCACTATGTCACTGGGTCCATGGATGCATGCTAGGATGACCCACATTCTACCCTGAAACACTCATCCCCAACCTGGAGACAGATGGGAATGGGTTTGGGTACTAAGGCATCATCAACTGCCTACAGGGATGATGGGTGGACAGCAGAATCGCAGCACTACATCCCTACAGTCCCTGGATGCATCCTGGAATGACCCACATCCCACCCCAAAACACCCATCCTCAACCGGGAGGAGATGGAGATGCTCCATATAAATTCAACTGACTAAAACCTGGAGTTTGGGTACTGTGGCATCACCAAGTGCCTACAGAGGTGATGGACAGCCAACAAATCCCAGCACCATGGCACCATGGTCCTTGCACACACCCACATCCCACCCCAAAAGGTCCATCCCCAAACAGGAGGGAGAATGGGGATGCTCCACATAAAAACAACTGGAGTTTGAGCACTGTGGTGTCACCCAGTGCCTACAGGGATGATGAGTAGCCAACAGCATCCTGGAAACATGTCACCAGGTCCCTGGATGCATCCTGCATCCCATCCCAAAACACCAACCCTCAAACAGGAGGGAGTTGGGGATGCTTCATAGAAATCCAACTGGAGTTTGGGTACCACAGTGTCACCTGGTGACTACATCCCAGCACCCGTCACCGTGGTCGCTGGATGTATTCCACGTTCCACCCTGAAACATTGATTCCCAAATAGGAGGAAGCTGGGGATGCTCCACGTAAATCCAACCATGTAAAACCAGAGGTTTGGGCATCTTGGTGTCACCCAGTGCCTACAGGGATGATGGGCAGCCAACAGCATCCCAGCACCATGTCGCCGTGGTCCCTGGAGGCATCCCAGCACCCAGCCTGTCCCACTGCACTTCCCATTCCCAGCACACCCACCCAATCCCCAGGGATGCATCTCTAGTGCTCTGGGCCGCGTGGGTTAAACGAATTGCTGGATGACTTAAAAAAAAAAATTAAAAAAAGGAGGAAAAAAGGCAAAAAAAAAAAAGGCAAGTGAGGGAGAGGGAGCGCAGAGCAGGGAGCGGAGCGTCACTTCTCCGGGATTGCTGGAAGCCCTGCACAGTTATCACCGCACACAGCCTCCCTCGGCTTGCCTGATCTGTCTATTCTTCATTAAGCAAATACGCTGAAATGGAAATGAAAACATAATAGCTATTTGATTTTCGGCGAGATATTTTGCATATTGGTTCAGTGCTGATAGTGGAATTTCATCAACTCCCTTTTTTCATGCTTTAAAACTGAATTACTGAGGCTGGTTTTACAGAGAGGGGAAGAGCCAAAAAACGCTCCCTTCCAAGATACTCCGCTTCGACGATTAACTCTTCTCCCTCCCTCCTTCTCCTGCTTTTTTTTATTGATAACAAGGAAGGATTTCTCTTTTTTTCTTCTTTTTTTCTCAGAAAAAAAAAATAAAATTGCAGTGACTAAAAACTTGCAGGAAGTCGAGGTAATGTGCCCATGTCACCAAGGCTGGGGATAAGGGTCGGCATTCCCAGAGAAACCCATCGTTATCCAGGTAATGATTTGATCATTTCACTCCCAATTGAGGTTCTCCCAGCACAGGAACAATAAAGCTTTTCTTGATTCCTTGTGCTTAGCTGGTAAATTAAATAAAAAAAAAAAATAATATAGGGAATCAAGAAGGAGGGGGGACTTTTCCAGGCTGCCAAGAGCGAGACCCTGGGCGCTCCAAGAGCCGGCACGCAGACAAGAGCAAAGTGATAAGAGCCCTTGATAACAGATAGAAAATAGCAACAGCCACAGACTTTCCCACCGGCTCTGGAGAAGGGAGAGGGAGGAGGAGAAGCAGGAGGAGGAGGAGAAGAAGGAGGAGGAGGAAGAGTTCCCATGATGGGAAGCAGGTCCTGGATCAAGAACACATGCAGGCTGGGGACAACCTACCTTTGCTGTTGCTCCTGTTCAACTCCCAATTTTTACTTTTAAATACATATTTAAATAAAAATTCTCATCCAACTTATCCCAAATCCCATCCCTGTAAGTGTTCAAGGCCAGGTTGGACAGGGTTTGGAGCAACCTAGTGGAAGGTGTCCCTTCCTGTGGTAGGGGAGTGGAATAAGATAAGCTTTAGGGTGCTTCCAACCCAAGCCATTCCATGATTCTCTTTTCTAAACATTAAAGTCCCCCAAGTCCCCCCTGGGCAGAGGGTGAGTCCAAGGAAGGCTCCAGGAGTCAGGGAGTGAGGATAGAGCCTGGAGCTGGGTGGTCTCACATCCCAAACCTCCTCTCCAGGCACCTCAAAGCTCTGTCTTGGCTCTGGGGTGTCACCCCCTCAGCACTAGCACTGGAGGGACTCAGGGGATGTCCCCAGTTGTACCAGGGGATCCTGGGGGATATCTCCAGCTTCAACAGGAAGGCAGCAGGAGGGAGGATCCCTTATTCATCCTTCCAGCTTCTCCTCATCCCTGTGCTGGCACTGAATCCCTCTTTCAATTATAAAACCACAATAGTAATAACAGTAATAATAATAATAATAACAATAACAAAAACCAACCCAAAAGCATGTGGGTGAGGCTCCAAACCGGGTTTTGGGGTGCACAAGGCATTACCATGATGCTCATCCATCACCTCATGATGAAAATGTGGGAATTCCACTCAGGCATTGCTTCCTTGCTGCCCCTAAGTCACCTTATTTTCCCCTGAATTTTGCAGCCAAGAGCAAAGGGCTGCAGGAACAGGCACAGGGCTAGTATTCCTCAGGGAAAGACACTCTTGGAGACAAGTCACAGCCACTCCTGATCCTTGCAAAACCCTCTCTGGTGATCTGGTGGGATCTGGCACAGCCAGGGGATTCCCCAGGGTCTCAGAGCAAGATCGTGTTGTGTCTGCCCAGAGCGAGCAACACCCAGAGAACAACCTGGGCTGCAAATCCAAACCCTCTAGTATCTGATGGGACACCAGCCCGCCTCTTCTCACCCAATTTTTCCCTGGTATGTACTAATGTTTGCTTTACCAACGACCTCGGCTGCTCCCTAGCCTGTTCCCTGGGGATTGTGAATGCCAAGCGAGGGCAAAGGAGGTTTTGGTGGCCGGGCAACGCCGCTGGTCCTCAAAGGTCACATTATCCAACAGGTCATTTTTTACTCCCCTTGGGTGATGCTCTTGGGATCCAGCATTAAATTCCAATAGTCTCCAAAACAGGGATCCGTTTTGGAGGAAAATGGACTTTTCTGAGCACAAATCAACCCTCTCCACTATCAGCCCAACTGCAGCATCCCAGGGCCGGGCTCTCCCCATGGATATCGGCACATGAAATATCAGCCCCATGCATGGAGCCGATAGCAGTTGGGGCCGGCCCCGTGGTCTTTATCTCTAATTTGGGGCCCTTCTCCATCACCCCCAGATAAAACTCACCCTGACCCTTCCCATGGTGCCCTGTGGTAAAAGAGCAAGGAGAAAAAAAAATACGGTTGGGGAGTTGGAAGGTGGAGTGGGGGGTTTACAATGTGTTTATTGTAACTTATTATTAAATTAGTCCTGGTTTATCCAGGAGGGCAGTGGAGGTGGTGAGGGATGCTGTGATTGCTGATGGGAGTTATTTATAATAATTTATAAACTAAATGTATAAAATTATTACATTTTAAAGTATTTAAGCCTAGTTTAACCAGGAAGGGGATAAAGGGTAGTGTTGGAATGGAGGTGGCGGGGGATGTTGTGATCACTCATGGGGGGTATTTAGAATTATTTGTTATTAAGTTTATAAAGTATTTAGGTCTAATTTATCCGGGAAGGGAATGAAGGGTAGTGGGGGAATGGAGATAGTGGGAGGATGCTCCAATTGTTTGTGAGGTGTATTTATAATAATTAATATTATTAAAATTATAATGTATTTAGATCTAATTCATCCAGCAGGGGAATAGAGGATAGTGGGAGAATAAAGGATAGTGAAGAAATGGAGGTAGTGGGTGATGCTGCAATTGCTCATGGGGTGGCATTTATAATAATTATTGAATTTATAATATATTTAGACCGAATTTATTGAGGAGAGGAATAAAGGGGGAATGGCAGCAGTGGGAATGCTGTGATTTCTCATGGTAGGGTGGGATACTGCAGCTACTGCTGGGGAGATGCTCCTGTCAATACCCCCCACAGCACCCCAACCACCACAACCTGCTCTATGGAGCTGGATGAGCTTTAAGTTCCCTTCCAACTCAAACCGTTCCATGATTCCACCCCCATCCCACCGATACAAACCACCCCACGGACCCACCCTGGGCACAGCCCACCGAATATCCCTCGGCACTCCCAGGGGAGCCCCCTGGGGAAGAGCAGAGCCGGGGAGCGGCTGAGCCTGAGAAAAAGCAGCGCTGCTGATATGGGAGAGATTGGTTTCAGCCGGAGCTGCTCCCCCTGCCAAGTCCATCTCGGATCTGCGCCGGGTGCAGTTACTTAACATTCATCACGGCCTGAACTCTGTAACTTTATCAGCGGGCGAGCGCGGCGCCATCGCGGGCCCAGCCATCCCCAGCCATCCCCGGCGCGGCGATCGCCCGATAAACCGCTGATAGATTACGGGAGATTGGCTCACTCCAGGGGCCGCGATTCCCAGTGCTAACGGAGAGTGAGCCGGATCAACCCCCAGCCGAGGGGGGGGCACGCGGGACACAGGGAGAGATGAGGAAGACAATCCAGGGACAATGACAATGGAGTGACTTTACGTTTCAGATGGGGTCGATAACGCGCTGATAGATTTTAAGAGAGGAGAGAGTCTAATAGAGCCGTCCCCGGCCACGGTGCGTCAGATGGATGGGAGCAGACTGCTCCGGGAGAAGGGATGTGAGGCTGAACGTGGCCCTGCCTTCCCAGCTGGCAGAGAGATGGAGCGAGGAGAGGGTGGTCAGAGCCCAGGAAGGAAACTGAGGCAGCTGGTGGGGCCCAGCAGAGAGGGACTGTTCCTTACTGGGGGTGTCCTCCACCCCAAACCCAATCCAAGAGCAGTTTGAGATGTTTAACCCCACAGCAATTAGGGTGGGATTTGGGCAGTTAGGAAGCTGGATAACCCAATAATATGGAATGAAACTCCACCCATGAAGATGAGGCTCCAAACATGCACGAGAGTGGGACAGATATGCAAGGCTTGTCTCGACCACTGCTCCTGCACCAGGTGCCATCACTGCTCCTGGCCAAAGGGTATTTTTCTGGCTGAAACCCCCTCAATTCTGGTACTTCTTCCCCACCTGGAATAAAGGTATTCCAGTCAGAAATGGCTGGGGTGGGGGATGCTCACCCAGCCCCACAGAGCCCATCACTACCAGGTGACAGTGAGGACAGAGGTCAAGCTCCTTGCTAATCTAGCAACAAATTACCCCAGAGATGCTGCACCAGAGCTGTCCCCCTTCCTGTGGGAAGCAGCTCCAGGTCCTGCCGAGTCCATCCCACTGCCAAAAGCTGCTGGGAAGGGAACATGGATGGTTTTCAACCTCCACCCGAGACTTTCAGTCCATGACAGCCCCATACGAAGACAAGGCCGGAGGGATGGGACAAGGGGATGATGGTGGACGTGACCCAGAAGGCCACCAGACCCATCAGCAAAGATGCCCTGGCTGGGGTGTCCCTGCTGCTCCCAGTCCCACATGGTACCCAGTGTCAGCTCCCAGTGCCATCCTGGATCACTCTGGAGCGTCCAGTCAATGTTGGAGCAGCGAGCAGGAGCTGGGGGGCTCAAACCAGCACGAACCCCTCCATTGCCTTCACCCAGCACCCCAATCTCCTTCTTCCTCCAACTCCAAGCCCCTCACACTGGCTCCGTGGATGCAGAGTTTGCCTCCGTGCAAACGTGCCTGTGCTGCCTCTTTCTCTTTTTTTTTTTCTAATTTTTTTTTCCTGTTCTTGGCATTTTGGTGGAGCGAGATAAGAGTAAAAAACAACAGAGCTGCTCAGAGAGTGAAAAAGGGAGATAGATAACGCAGATACCGACTCCTACACAAAACAGTCCTGGCTTTATCTCTGCTTTTTATCACAGTTCCCCTAAAAAAAATAAAGAGAGCAGCCCAACTGGAATGGGGCAGCACATTAAAAAATGAACTTTATACTGTTTGCTCTTTAGTTTTATATTTAGATGAAACAAACTTAGATTCTCGTGGTCGATACCTTTTCCCGCACAAGGAACCAACAGGTCCTGAAGGCCCATTTGCTCCAGTGGGGAAGAGTGAGGAAAGTCAAGGATAGTATTTAAGCCTGGATGGGGCACTGGGATGAGGCTGCTCCCAAAGTATCCAGGGACTCGGCAGCATCCTGCTGGACTGAGCAGCATCCCATTGGACTGGGCAGCAGCACACTGGACTGGGCAGCATCCTGCAGAAGAATCAGTGAGGCTCAGGCTGAAGATGGGTATAGAAAAGCAGATGCTTCCCAAGCATCCCTGGGTCAGCTGGCTGCCAATCCCTGGAGACAGCCGGAGCCCACCTGAGGTTCCATAGCCAGCACCAGGAACCCAGACATGTTCCAGTGACATTGCTGCAGCTGGCAAAGCCAAACATCCCCCTGATGCAAGCAGGGATCCTGACATCCAGAAAAGGAATCTCCATCCCAGCACAGGGATGTGATTGTACGTGCAATACACCCCATCCACGTGGCTCCCAAAAATTCTTTGGCAGCCGTGACTCCCCTTGTCCTGAGGGCACCACGCTGCCAACCTGGGCACAGGCTGGGAAGAGCATTTTGGAGCAGAAAACCCACAACTCACAGGGCATGGCCAGAAAGAGGGAAGGAAGCAAAAAAAAAAAAAAAATCATAAAAATGGACTGGAGGTTTTTCCCTCCCCTCGCACTCCCTTCCCTACCTTCTTTTTGAAAAACATAATTTATCTGTGTATTATCAAGAAATCCAGACACTTTAATCAGTGAGCTATGAAGTCAGTATTTCCATTCTTATCTAGCGGAGGAGTGGAAATGGAGAGCAGATAGGCAGCTCCGAGCCCGTCCGTGGTGGGGAATGTTAATGGGAGGAGCGGCGGAGCCATTGGCTACCGAGCTGCCGCTATCGCTGCCATTATCGGGGCCTTATCGAGGCAACCATCGCAGCGCAGTAATGGGGCCAGTTCAACTTTCCGCATTATCATAGGAGCTGGGAGTAGCATGAGAGGCCTCGGCTGGGAGACGGAGAAGGGAGCGAGCAGCCAAACTTCCTGGCGGAGCAGGGAAGAGAGAGAAAAGCAGCTTTTCCCCCTCCCCGAGCTGGTGATGTGTGGGGCGATGCTCTCCCAGCACGGGTGTCCTGCGCATCCCGGGTGCTGAGCGTGAGGCACGTCCCCAAAACCCTGTGTGTGCCGGGTACTGTCCCAGAAGGGCATTCCCAAAACTCTGGGTAGTAACCCTGAGACACATACCCAAAGCACCGTGCATCCCGTGTACTGTCCTGGAAAAGGATCCCCAAAACCTTGGGTACTGACTCCAAGGTGCATTCCCAAAGCTACAGGCACTGACCTTATTGAGTATTCCCAAAACCCTGGGTATTGACCCCGAAGCACATCCCTAAAGCCCTGTGCAGCCTGGGTCCTGTCCTGGAAAAGTATTCCCAAACTTCTGGGTAACAACCCCTAGGCACATTCCCAAATCTACAGGCACTGACCCCATTAGGCATTCCCAAAAGCCTGGGTACCAACCCTAAGGCACATCTCCAAAGCCCTGGGCACTGACTCTGAGAAGTACCCCCAAAACCCCAGGCATCAACCTTATCAAGCATCCCCAAACCCCCAGGTACTGACCCCAAGGTGCATTCCCAAAGTTACAGGCACTGACCCCACTGAGCAGCCCCATAGCCCTGGACACTGACTCCAAGACACATCCACAAAGCCCTTGGCACTGACCCTGCCGAGCATCTCCAAAGCCTCAGCCATGGCCTTAAGCTGCATCCCTAAAATCTTGGGCACTGACCCCAAGGCTCATCCATAAAGTCTCAGGCACTGACTGCCAAGCATCCCCAAAGTCCAGGATGCCAAACACCCCTAAAGTCCTAGGCACCGACTTGGAGGTGCATCTCTGAATCCCCAGGCACCAACCCCAAGGCACATCCCTAAAGCCAGAGGCACTGACCCCATCAAACATCCCCAAACCCTGGACACTGATGGCCTCAAACATTCCCAAAACCCCAGACATCAATCCTAAATATCCCCAAAGCTCCACGCAATGACCCCATTAAACATCCCCTGAATCCCAGGCACTGATCCTGCCAAGCATGCCCAAATCCCTGGGCACCAAAACAGAGGCACATCCCTGAAGTCTCGGACACCAACCCCATCGAACAGCCCCAAAACCTCAGACACCAATCCCAAACATCCCGAAAGCTTCAGGCACTGACCTTATCGAACATTCCCCAAAACCCAGGCACTGTCTGCGAGGCACATCCCTAAAGCTCCAGACACTGACCCAGCCAAGCACCCCTAAATCCCCCAGCCATGACCCAGGAAAGCATTCCCAAAACACCAGGACACCGACCCCACTGAGCATCCCCAAAACCTGGGCATTGACTCCAAGGCGCATCCCCAAATCCTGGGGCCGCGACCCCCAGCTCACCAAGGACGACTGAAAACAATGCATTTATATTTCATCAGATGAACAAATTAGAGGAGCACATTTCCTCCACACGCTATCAAATGGGAGATGTCAAGAAAATATGTTGATGTGAGAAAGAGGAGATAAAGAATTATTTTGGAGGAAAAAAGCCGTGGAAGGCTCTTATCTGGAGTGACTCATAGGCACACACTCCTTAACCCCACTGCAGCCCAAGGTCAGCAGTTACATTCCTTTCGGCATTTCATCCCTTCCAAAAAAACATGTTGCTGCAGGAACAATGCGGAGCCTTTGCCGGGCAGCCATCGGAAGAGGGAACTGTATTACCCCCGAAACACTTGAACTTTCCTGATAAAATAAGCAGCGGGACAGTGGCCTGGCCAAGCTGGAGCGTCCAAATCCCTGAGTCAGGCAGCAAAAACAGTCATGGGACGTGGCACAGGAAAAAAAAAAAGAGATATCGGCCTCCTGCTCCCATTCCTGCTCTTTTCCAAGGTGGGGAAGCTGATTTCTTCTCCCCACAGGAAGAAAAATCCATATGCCTTTGGCATGGAGCAGAGTTGGAGGGCGATGCAGGGCTGGCAGGGAGGTGTTTTCCACTTTTTTTTCCTAAATGTAGAATTCCTAAAAGCCTCATGTTTCTCACTCCTGCCATCTCCCCGGGTGCTCTGTCGGGGCCGCTCACATCCCACTCTCCGGGCAGCCTCGGATCTCAGCCCCAGCTGTGCCTCTGTGGAAAGTCTGGGCTGGTTTTCCCTCCACAGCAACGCCCCATCCAGTGTTTTCCAAGGTGGATCATGTTTTTTTTTTTTTTTGCAGTAGGACAGAGCACGCAGGGAAAACATCCTCTTCCTTTGCCCAGAATGGGTGTGTTTGACCCCAAATCCACCAACACCACGCAGGGCCCAGTGGCTCCATCCCCAGCCCTGCTACTCCTGCTTTGAGCAGCATTGTCCCTTCCTTTCCCAGGGATGTGGGTGTCCCCGACCCTGCGGCGGGCACAGAGCTGGGAATATCGCACGGCACAGGGATGCTCAGAGTGGCGGACACAGTGATGCTGCTGCCACGTTGTTTATGAGATGCTGCCATGGCTGAGTGGCTCCGCTGGGTCCCCAGGGGGGTACGGGGCTGCCCCTCTCCAGGAACCTCAGATCACCTGCGCCGTGGCACTTTCCCCTTGCGCAATCTGCTGCAACACCCGTGGGGAAAGGATTGCTTTCTTCCCAAGCCCTGATTGCTGAGCTGGCCAGCTCACAACTTGGCCAAAGGGGAAGCTGCAGCCTGCTAGGTGGCCTCGTGATTCACGATGGAAAATAAGACCTTGCCCAACCACGCAACGTCGGATCCAGAGGTGTAAATCCCGGCTGAAGGTGGCTTCCCTGCTCTGGCATGGGATGCTGGGGACGGTCCGCTGCCGTGGCTCCGTGTCTCCTTGGCGTGCCCAGGGAGGGGGCAGCACGGGGGTGTCCCCTGAGGGTTCAGGAGGTGGAAAAGCAGCAGCAGACACAAACCAACCCAACCCCGGCGCCCACGGGCCCTGGAAGCAGCCGCCTGGCAGAGCCTCCGGAGCCTCCCTCACCGGCACAGCTCCAGCACTGCCTTCCCACCCCGCGGCCGTGGCAGCCAACAGGGACGTGTGCCGGGGCTCTCGGCAGAACAGGTTCTGCCATGCTCAGGGGTGCCCCACGCTTGGCCATGGCCAGCCTGGCTCCAGCACTCACCTTCCGAGCATCCCACACTCATCCTCCCTGCCTGAGAAGATGGGGACAGCCAGGAAGAACCATGCTGGGGATACACCCTGAGCACTGTCCCAAAAAGGGCTTGCAGGGTGGCCTATCATCAAGAGAAGTGCCCAAATGGGACAACTCGGATGTGTCCCGTGGGTGGTGGCACTGGCCACCAGTGGGATATTCATTATCCGTGGTAAATGTGTTTCCTGCTCCAGTGAGAGGCTGAGGTGAGCTGTCCCATTGGCCACCAGCTTCCAAGCATGGTGCTAACCCATCTCCAGAATGTGGAGCCTGTAGGGATGCTCACACTTGGACCACTGGCTGTGGAAGAGGAGGGAAACTTCTTCCAGCATCACCTGTGGCTGGTCCAGACCCTCCACTGAGCAGGAATGTGGCTTATCTGTCATGGTGCACATCCCAAGAGGCTGGTGACAGTCGGGATGAGCAGAGCCACTGTGGGGGCAGATGTGCCACAGGACGTTGCCATCTGCACCCCTGCCAGCTCCGAGGAGCCGTCACTCCGGGATGCCACCGAGTCAGGGCTGGCAAATGCCTTGGGGTGTTTGCACAAGAGGGGAGGGGTTGGCAGGCTGGCAGCGCCAGTGGGTGTAGCAGACATGTGGGACATGGGGATGCCACCCTCAGGATGCCAGGCACGGGGGGGGGCTGCAATGGTGAGGAAGCCCCCGAGAGGTGCAGAAAATACCGGTTTTGGGAGCAGAGCTGGGAGGCCCTGGCGGCACCCAGCTCATCCTCGGGTGCTCCCTGGGGAGCAGGGAGCAAACCCTCCCCACCCTGGGGTAACACACCTCCCCAGACACCCCACCGCCCACCCTGGCCCGGGGCACCTCTTCCCTGGAGGCGTGGATGGGGAAACTGAGGCATGGAGAGGGTGGTGATGGAAAAGTGAAGCAGCAGCAGAGTGATGGGGGTTAGAAGAAAGCAAACATAGGTGGTTCATCACCTGAAAGGGAAGAAGGAACTCAGTGAGGGAAGGGAGAGGGAGAGGAGCAGGCTGGAGGCGTGCCGGGAGCATCCCATGCCACCGGCTCACCACGCCGTGCTAAAAATAGACCTTGGTTTGGACACTGTCATCTTTACAAGAAATGCAGTTTTCCAAGCTCCCGGGAAGGATGGCTCCCACGCTCTGGCTGGCACCACGACCCCCTGCCTGGCACCACCGCCGAGCCCACACGGGACCGGGGAGCAGCTGAGCATGCAAGAGGAAAGGAAAAAAATAAAACCACCCAACCCAACACAACACAAGAGACCGGCAGGTTTAACAGCGCAGATCACACTCGTTATCTAACACCATCTAATAGCAATTAAAGAAAATCCACATGCAAAAATATGCCGGTGTTTTCACCTCTCCCCCACCCTCCCCCAGCCCGTGCGTTCAGTGGAGCAGAATGGGAGATAACCATCAAAAAAAAGTCAAAGCTCTCATCAAACTAATGCAACATCTGCAGCTGACAACAGGCGCTGGGGAGAGCTCGGCTTCTCAACCCAGCCTGTTTCACAGAGCACATGGAGGGGGGGAAAACCCACCCCACCACCTTGAGAAATAAAAACACACATGCAGCTGCCCCCATCAGATAATTAAAGCGCCTGCGTTAATCACATTTGCAATGGAACAAATTGTTGGAGCCCTTTTGCCCCTCTTTGCTGTGTTTGTTGTTGTAGCAAATCCTGCTCCGGTCTGGTGGGGAGAGATAAGTGGTCCTTATCACCCCTGGCAATCTCTATCAGGATGGAGATCGGGGCTTGGTGCTTATCAGGAGCTCAGATCTACTGTAGCTGAGCGCAGAATAAAAAGGGAAAAGGAAAGAAAAACACAATAAAAAAAACCCAAACCCACAAACAGGCCCCTGCAACTACGACAAAACATTCGTTTCCAGCTCGTTTAGGAAGAAAAAAAATCATAAAAATATATGTATTAAAAGAACAAGGGAGGGAGAGGCACATCAGCACGATGAGATCAATCTCCTGCTTATCAGGTTCCCCCATCGCAGGACCCAGTGCTGTGAGAGCACCGGCAGCTGCCAGAGCCTCACTCATCAGCTGGGCGCCCGCGCTCCCATGTTTGAAGTTAATAAATGTAACAGGCTATCTGGGTTGGAGATCAGCTCCTGCTCCCTATCAGCCCCTCACATCTATCTACCAGCAGAACAAAAGACAGAAAAAAAAAAAAAATAAAAAAGAGAGAGAGAAAAAAATAAACCACCCCATAAAGCAGCAGCAGCTGCAGGCAGATTGGTGGTACAGCCAGGGATGGAGTGGGGAGCGGAAAAAACTGTCCTCTGCAGGCGGGAGCCCCCAAAAATAAAGGAAGAGATGCTCTGGGTGTTTTCTGTGCTATCAAAAGCCACCATCGAGATGAAATCGGCTTTCAAAGGCTCCCCACCGCGTGCCACCGCTGCTGCTGGGGGGGCTCGGAGGGTCCAGTACCCCCAGCCCCTCCATCCCTGTGCGGCTCCAGCCCGGAAAGCCAAGAAGAAGAGGAAGGTTAAAGCAGATGGTTAAATATAGTCCGGTGTCTGATCTTTGTCTTATCTCTGCTGGCGATCGCCCGCTCTCCCGGCGATCTCCCCGCCAGCCTATCTGAGCCTCGCATCGCGCTTCAAAAAAAAAGCTGCAAAACCCAAACCCCACAAGAGAAGACGAAGCCAGAGCGAGAACATCGCGTCACCCAGGAAAATAAAATCAGCAGATACCAATCTGGAGGAGGTTTTTAATGCTCCAGCCGAGATGATAAGGAGGATAGACTTTGTGGAAACAGGTCCGGTCTGTACATGAGAGGAGTCTGGTTACCGGAGCCCTGATTCATGCATACCTTCCCTCGTGGAGCGTCGGAGCAGCGGCAAGGAGCTCTCGCCGCGCTCGCCGCCTCTAATGACTGTTTTCATGTTGACACATACAGGAAGGGTTCCAAGCTTTCAGCTTTTAATCAGTTTTGGCCATCGCCGGCGGCCTGAGATCAGCCTCCCACTTTATCATTTCTTCACATCTCTGCAGAAAAGCAGCAGAGGAAGGAGATACGAGGAGCCGCCGCCGCCCGGCCGAGCTGCCACGGCCTCATCCTGCCCCAGTTTCCCCCACCAAAATCCGTGCGGGGGGCCGCTGGGATCAGGCATCCCGCCATCGCCGCGTCCCCCACTGATACCGGTGTTATTTCGGCAGCTGCGACGCTCCCGCTCGCTACAGTCTTAACGCTCCCGGTTTAACGAGCTGGAGTTACCCAGGGAGGGATCGTCGGGCTCTTTGCCGAAATAAAGCCGCGGAAGTTGGATAGAGCTAAAGGAGAAAACTACCCCCCCCAAAAAAAAAAAAAAAAAAAAAAGAGAGAGGCAGCTGGGACTATTTTTAACTCTACCCGGGTAAAAGTCTAGCTGAGCGTTATCACCAGAGCAATCACCCCAGGCAGGGAAACAGGTAGGTGCAACTCAGCCTTGCAATTATTTCAGGAGAAAGATAAAGGTAGATTATCACATGGTGGCCAGCCTTCCCTATCCTCCCATCTCCCTCTCTTATCTCCAGCTTCCATCGACTCGAGGGGGAAAGAAAAAAAACACACACACACACTGGAGAGGAAGGAGAAAAGCCAAGCTGAGCCCGGCACCGAAAAACTTCCAGCACTTTGCAGGATTTCTCAGCCTTGCTGATACATCCATGCTGGAGCAAAACAAGATACCGGGCGATGGGTTGGACTTGGGGGGGGGGGGGAGGGTCGACCCTCTGCAATGGTGTATGGGCTGGGGGAGACAGGGATGTGGCCAAAGTCCCGTGGGAGCACACGATGGTTCCTCATGGCCACGTCCCTCCTGGGTAGGAGTGCCAAGTGCGACTCGGGGGGGTCACCAGGCAGAGTCGGGAACAGTGCGGCCAGCAGGGACAGTGGCACCACGGGGACCATGGCACGGCGGGTCCAGCAGCACCCCGGCCAGTGGGGGTCCCCATGCGGGAAGGGGGACCCCTGGCAGGGTCGGGGTGCTGTACTCGGGGTGAGGAGCCCCTGGCAGGGTTGGGGTGCCCCAGGGTGGATGGGGAGCCCCGGGCGTGTCAGAGAGCCCCTGGCAGGGTGAGGGTTCCGTAGAAGAGGTGAGGAGCCCTTAGCAGGGCTGGGGAACCCCGGGGAGAATGGGGAGCCCCGAGAGGGGTGGGCAGCCCTGGAGGGGGGGGATTCTGGGGAGCCCCTGGCCCCGGCTGCCAGCGCTGGATGGGAGGCAGGCGGGGGAGATAAGATCACAATTTCAGGCCGTCCCGACAGAGCGATGTTATCAGGACGGGACTTGCAGAACGGAATATTTTAAAGCCTTATCGGGGCCCCCATCGGGAGCCGGTACCGGAGCCACCGCGCTGTCGGGGGGGAGGCGGCGCGGGGTGCGTGTGGGGGGAGGCGGCGGGGACCGAGACCAAAGCGGGCGAGAGGCCGGTAGCGGGAACGGGCCCCCACCGCGGCCGTCCCGAGTGGGTACCGAGGGCGTACCGAGGGGTACCGATGGGGCACCGCGGGGGGGAGTGCGGGGGCACCGGGTGGTTGGGCAGCGCTGCCGCCAAAGACTGGTGCTAAAAAATAAGAGAGGGGGAGGTGTGGGCAGCGCAGCACGGTGGGTGCCGGTACCGCAGGGACTCACGTTTGATCTGCCGGGGGTTGCTCTGTTTCCTCCTGGACATCGCTCGGCGGGGGGCGAGCCCGGCGCCCCGGCTGGCGGCTGGGCGGGCGGCAGGTGGGTGGCGGCGGGCGGGCCCCCGGCTGCTCGCATGCCCGCCCGCCCGCCCGCGGG